>PVKE010048799.1:0-11464 GCA_004027555.1 Craseonycteris thonglongyai | reverse complement strand
AGGGGGAGGGCCCAGAGCAGTCTCCACAGTTGACATTAGTTTTCCATATAGTTTTACTCCACAGGTGGGCGCGGGGCTGCGCAGGGCAGGAACTGGGCCGGGAGCCTCCCACATAGGCCCCGGCAAGAACTGAACTGGGGGCACACCCCAGTTCAGCATGTGGGTCTGCATGGGCTGGGGCCGGGATTCGATCCTCGGTTCCCAGGGCTTCAAAGCGAGCGCTTAACCCGCTGAGCCATCCCAGCTTCACTGATGCTTTCTTCTGTTCACTTCATTGTTTCGGGTCTTATGTGGAGGTCTTTAATCCACCTTGAGTTCATTTTGGTATATGATGAGAGTTCATAGTCCAGATTAATTCTTTCGAATGTGGTTTTCCAATTTTCCCAGAACCATTTACTGAAGAGGCTTTCTTCCCTCCATTGTATATTTGTTTGCTCCTTTGTCAAAAATTTTCTGTCTATACATTTGTGGGTTTATTTCTATATTTCTAATTTTGTTCCATTGGTTTGTATGTCTGTTTCTCTGCCAGTACCAAGCTGTTTTTGATTATTGATGCTTTGTAGTATAGACTGAAGTCAGGGAGTATGATGCCTCCAGCCTTCTTCCTTTTACTGAGGATTGCTTTGCTGATTTGGAATCTATACGAGTCTGAAAATATTTTTTTATTTCTTTGTCCAAATAATGTCTGTGTGATTTTGATTGGAATTGCATTAAATCTGTTTATTGCTTTGGGTAATACAGCAGTTTTAATTACATTGATTCTTCCAATCCATAAACATGAAATACATTTTCTTTTTTTTTTTCTTTTTTTAATTTTTTTGTATCTTCTTCAATTTCTCTTAAGGCTTTTTTTTTTTTAATATATTTTATTTATTTATTTATTTTTGACAGAGAGAGAGAGAGAGAGAGAGAGAGAGAGAGAGAGATAACTGAACTGGGGGAGCTCCCAGCCCAGCACATGGTTCCGCACGGGCAGGGGCCGGGACCCGATCCCCGGTCCCCAGCACTGCAAAGCGAGCGCTCAACCCACTGAGTCATCCCGGCTTCTCCCTCTTCAATTTCTTTTAATAGTGTCTTATAGTTTTCTGTGTATAAATTCTTCATGTTATTTGTTAGTTTATTCCTAAGTATTTTATCCCTTTTCTTTTGATTGCAAACAGTATTGTTTTACTCATTTTTTTTTCTAAAGTTTTGTTGTTTATATATAAAAATGCTGTGGATTTTTGTACATTGATTTTGTATCCTGTAGTTTTACTATATTCATTTATTATTTCTAATAGTTTTCAGGAGTCTTTAAGGTCTTCTATAGAAAGGATCATGTAATCTGTAAAAAGTAAAAGTGTAACTTCTTCATAGCCAATTTGGATGCATTTTATTTCTTTTTGCTGCTTAATGGCTCTGGCTAGAACTTCCAGCATTATGCTAAATATCAATGATGACAGGGAACATCCCTGTCTTGTTCCTGATATGAGAAGAAATGGTTTCAGTTTTGCCTCCCTTAGTATGACATTCACTGAGGGTTTGTCATATACGGACTTTATCATGTTGAGGTACTTTTCTTCTATACCCATTAAGTAAGTGTTTTGATCATAAATAGATGTTGTATTTTGTTGAATGCTTTTTCTGCATCAATTGATATAATCATATGGGTTTTACCTTTAATTTTGTTTATGTGGTGTATCACATTGATCAATTTGTGTATGTTGAACCACCTTGTGCCCCTGGGATGAATCCCACTTGATTGTGATGTATAATCTTTTTAATGCATTGTTGTATTCTATTAGCTAATATTTGGTTTAGGACTTTTGCATTGTGTTAATCAGAGATACTGATCTATAGTCTTCTTTTTTGTGTGACATCATTGCCAGGCTTTGGTATTAGGGTAATGTCCTCATAGAATGAGTTGGGAAGTATTGCCTCTACTTCAACTTTTTGGAAAAGTTTGAGGAAGATGGGTGTTAGTTCCTCTTTCAATGTCTGGTAAAACTCGTTAGTAAGACCATCTGGTCATGAACTCTTGCTTTTGGGTAGCTTTTGGATGATTGTTTTGATTTACTTACTGTTGATTGGTTTGTTCTGGTTATTCAATTTTTCTTGATTCAGTCTAGGTAAACTATGTTTCTAAAACCTTGTCCATTTCTTCTAGGTTTTAAAATATGATGGCATATACTCCTTCATAGTATTCTTGTATGATCCTTTGTATTTCTGTAATATCAGTTGTAATTTCCCCTATTTTATTTCTAATTTGGATTATTTGTGTGTTTTCTCTTTTTCCCTTGACCCTAGCCAGGGGTTTTTTGATTTTATTAATTTTTTTCAGAGAACAAGCTCTTTGTTGCTTTCATTTTTTCTATTGTTTTTCTATTCTCTATTTCATTTAGTTGTGCTTTAATTTTTATTATTTTTTTCCTTCTGCTGAGTTTTGGTGTTTTTGTTAATCTTTTTCTATTTCTTTAAGATTTGATATTAAGTTGTTTACTTGTAATTTTTCTTGTTTATTGAGATAGGCCTGTAGTGATATAAATTTCCCTCGTATTACTGCTTTTGCTGCATCCCAATAATTTGGGTATATTGTCTTTTCATTGCCATTTGTTTCTATGTATTTTTTAATTTATTTTATTTCTTCTTTGTTCTAGTTACTTGTTAATAACATGTTGTTAAATCTCCACATATATGTGGGTTTTCCTACTTTCTTTTTGTAGTTGATCTCCAATTTCAAAGCTTTGTGATCAGAGAATACCTTTGGTGTGATTTCAAATTTCTTAAATTTTCTGAGGCTAGCTTTGTGTCCCAGCATGTGGTCTATTCTTGAGAGTGTTCCACATGCACCAGTGAAGAATGTATAGTCATGCGTTGTAGAATGAGGTATCCTGTTAATATCAACTATGTCCAATTGCTATAATGTATCATTTAAAGCTGATATTTTCTTATATATTTACTCTTTAGATGGTCTGTTTATGGCTGTCAATGGGGTGGTAAGTCCTCTACTATAATTGTGTTTTTGTCAGTTTCTCCTTTTACATCTATTCGTAGTTGCTTGTAAATTTTGGTGCTTCTCGGTTGGGGTATATATATTAATAATTGTAATATATTCTTGTTGTATAGTCCCCTTTATCATTATGAAATGTCCATCTTTGTCTCTTATCTTTTTAGTTCTGAAGTCTGCTTCATCAGATACAAGTATGGTTATATCTGCTTTTCTCTGGATGCCATTTGCTTGAAGTATTTTTTTTCACCTTTTTACATTGAGTCTATATGTGTCCTTGTGGGTGAGTTTTGTCTCTTGTAAGGTTGGTTTTTGTTCCTTAATGCAGTTTGCTACTCTGTGTCTTTTTATTGATTAGTTCAGTCCATTTACATTTAGGGTGACAGTTGACATGTATAGATATTCTCTAGCCATTTTATGTTCTGTTTTCTGGTACCTCTTTTTTTAATTTATTGCTTCTTTGCTTTTTTTGTTCCCATCGGTTATTTTAGTTTGATGATTTTTGTGACTATTTTCTCTTCTTTTACCATTATGTGTCCCAGTTCTAATTTCCTTTTTAGTGGGTACCACAAACTTTTAAAAGAAGGTTTTATATATGCAGTGATTCTTTTTCTTTAGTATGTTTCTTACCTCCATTCTCTTTGGGAATTTAAACCATTACTTCCTCACTTTTTAATTTTTGTTGTTTTAGTTTATCCCTATTTATTATTACTTTTTGTTTCAGGTCTAATTGCCTCCTTCAGTATTTCTTGAAATGCTGGCCTTGTGATGTAGAATTTCTTCAGTTTCTCTATGTCTGAAAAAGTTTTTATTCCTCCTTCATATCTAAAGGACAACTTAGCTGGGTAGATTATTCTTGGTGGTAATTCTTTTCTGTTAATATTTTCAATACTTTGTTTCATTCCCTTCTGGTTTGTAGAGTTTCTGTTGAGAAATCTGATGATAGTCTGATGGGTTTTCCTTGATAGGTTATGGTTTTCTTTATTCTTTCTTTGTCTTTTAACTTTGACATCTTCAGTACAATGTGCCTTGGAAAGGGTCTGCTAGGATTCAAGTAGCGAGAGTTTCCGTTTTCTTCTTGAATTTGAGGTTCTGCTTTTTGCCATAGATTTGGGAAGTTCTCACCTAGTATTATGTCTGAGACATTCTCTGTGCCCAGCTCAACCTCTGCTCCCTCCAAAATACCTATTATTCTTATATTATTTCTTCTAATGGAGTCAGATAATTCTTGTAAATATATTTTACTTCTTTTAGCTCTTAGGTCTCTCTCCTCTTTCTTCTGTGACATTTCCAAATTTATTTCTTTGATTTCACTAATTCTTTCCTCCATCTGGTCAGCTCTGCTTCCTATGCTAGCTATTTCATTCTTTATTTCTGTTGTTGTGTTGTTTATCTCCAGAAATTGTATTTGCTTATTTATTATAGATTCAATTTCCTTTCTGAGATCACTTAGCTCCCTCTGTGTACTACACCAGTTGTCTTTGATCCCTTTGAGTGTTTTCAGAATTGCAGTCTTGAATTCTGTGTCATTTAGCTCATATGTTTCCATATCTTCAAGTTCCTTTTCTGGAGCTTTTTTTTTTTTTCTTTCTGAGCACCTTTGTTCATAAGGGTATTCATTGCTTATGGAGCATTTCTTTTCCTAGACATAAGGACTTTTTCTCTGGTAGATATAAAGAAATCTTTCTTTTACTTCCTAGCTTGTGTTGCTGCAGTGTCATAATATTTTCTCTTGTTTATTTGTTTTTCTCACAGTGGGAGATTTCTAGAAGGTAGGTTCTCTTTGATTCGGTTGCCCTGGTCTTCGTATACCTCCCTTTTTGGAAGATATTGTGGGTGATGGTATTCTGTGCCTCTGAGATCCCATTGCAGTTAAAAGCTGCCATGCCCTCTGCCAGCTTTAGTGGGAATGGTGGGGTGGGGGTTGTTGGTAAAAGTGTAAGTCTGTTTGCATCACAGGGTAATGATAGCAGCTCAATGAAGGGAGGCTCTGGAAGGGACCAGCAGGGCAAGCTTTGGGAGAAAGCAAGGGAAAGCAGCCAGGCTCCATTTTCAAGGCCACCTGGTGCTCCAGTTAGGCCCCACTTGTCTGAGGGCAATTCTGAGCTTCATTCACCAGAACACTCCTGCTGCCAACACTTTAGTCACCAGAACACCCACCTCCTGCTTAGGTCACTGGCCTTATGCTCCACAGGCCCCCAGTTCCAGCTGCCCAACCCACACGTTGGCAGCCACACCCTCACTTGGGTCACTAGCGCTGACCTCTTGCTGCTGCTGATTTCTTGCTCTGGTCTCCTGCACCGCATTATGGCTGCCCTCGTCCTGCCAAGGCTGCTACCCCCACATTGCCACTGGGGCTTCTCACCACAGCCAGCCATGCCGGCTTTTGCCATCCACCCCACGTTCTGGCTGCCTGCACCTCTGCCTTTGTCTATTTTAGGCCTCCAATCCACCCAGAGTTGTTCTGTACCTGGACCCTCACCCACATGATCCCACCTCAGTCAGGCTTTCCTCTGATGGTCTCCAGGTCAGCCTCTGGGTCGGTCACTGGGTATGTTTCTGGGTCACGCTCCAAGGCATGTCTCTGCACTGCTCCCTTTCTTTCTCTCTCACTTGCCTCCCTCTCTCTGGCTTTAGGTATTTTTCTTGCAATTAGTGTTGCAAATATGTGTTGCTTAGGGATACTTTGCAAATATGTGTTGCGTAGGGATACTTTTCTTGCAAATATGTGTTGCTTAGGGATACTTCGGTTGGATTTTAGTTGTATAATTTGTTGTTGTTTCCAGGGGAGGTTTCAAAGGTTCCTCTCATGTGGCATCTTGATGACATCTCGCGATTGAATTTCTTTTCTTCTAGAGTCAATTTTGTGTTTGTTTGCTTCATATAAATTGTCAAATTTATTGCCATAAATTTTTCATAATAATGTTAATTAAATATTTTATAAAGTTAACAGCTCTAGCTGTGCTCCATTTTTCTTTTCTTTTCTTTTTTATTTTTTTGTCCCCTCCCATCCTCCCTTGGTCGTTTAGTCAGGAGTTTATCAATTTGATCATTGTTTACAGAGAAATTATTTAGTATTTTATTGACTTTCTCTACTGTTTTCTATGTCATTGACCTCCATTTTTATATTTATTACATTCTTAATTTTACTAAGTTCTTAAGTTGTGTTTTTACTAACTTTAAAAAAAAATATTTTTAAATATTCATATAATTACAGTTGATTCACAATAAATATTATATTAGCTTCAGGTGTACAACATAGTGATTAGACATTTATATAACTTACAAAGTGATCACCCTGATAAATCTAGTATCCATATGACACCATGCATAGTTATTACAATCCTATTGACTATATTCATTATATTATAATTTATATTCCATTGAATAATTTTGAACTACAAATACATACTTCTGAATCTCTTTCCAATTTTTACCCAACCTCTTACCAACCTTCCATCTGGAAATCATCAAAATGTTGTTTGTACCTATGAGTTTGTTTCATTTTTTCTTTGTTCCTTTAAATTGTTCTTTGGATTTGACACATAAGTGAAATTATATAGCATTTGTATTTTCCACTCTCTAGCATCATCTTTGTTGTCACAGATGGCAAGACTTTATTCTTTTTAATGATCAAATAATGTTTCATTCTAATGTTTAAATAATGTTTCATATATATATATGTGTGTGTGTGTGTGTGTATATATATATATATATATATATATATATATATATATATATATCACCTCTTCTTTATACATTCATTCATTGATGGACACCCAGGTTGTTTCCATGTCTTGGTTATTGTAAATAGTGCTGCAATAAACACATGGATGCACATGTTTATTCAAAGTACTCTTTTGAGTAGGATATAACCCAAAACTAGGATAACTGGGTTCTTCTTGGTCTATTGTTACAACTTATTTTAAACTCTATTTTGTCTGGTATTAGTGTTGCTACATCAACTTATTTTTATTTTAATTTTCACTTTTATAAAAAATTTTTTCTTCCCTTTACTTTCTATCTGTGTGTTTCTTTTGATCTGAAGTGATTGAGTCTCTTATAGGCAACATTTGTAAGCGTTTGGTTTTCTTATCCATTCACTTACCCTATGGTTATTGATAGGAGCATTTAATCCATTATATTGAAATGAATTATTGATATTATAGATATGTAGTTATTGACATTTTAATTTTTGAATTTTTTTATTTTTCTTTTCTTAAAGAAGTCCCTTTAACATTTTCTGTAATACTGATTTGGTGGTAATAAACTCCTTTAATTTTTGCTTGTCTGGGAAGCTTTTTATCTCTTCTTCAATTCTAAATGATAGTGTTGCTTTGTGGAGTAATCTTGGTTGTAGGTTCTTTCTTTTTATTACTGAATATTTTGTGTCAATTCCTCTGGCCTGCAAAAAGTTTATTTCGAGAAATCACCTTATAGTCTTATGAGAGCTCCCCTGTAGGTAGCTATCTGCTTTTCCCTTGCTGCTTTTAAGATTTTCTCTGTCTTTAACTTATGATGTGTCTTGGTGTGGACCTCTTCAGGTTCACCTTGTTTTGGACTCTCTGCTCTCCCTAAACTTGTATGTCTATTTCCTCCTTCAGGTTAGGAAAGTTTAATGTCATTATTTTTTTCAAATAGGATTTCAATTCCTTGATCTTTGTTTCTTCTTTTGTTACCCCTATAATGAAAATGTTGGTACACTTGATGTTGTTCCAAAGGTGTTATAAATAATCCTCATTTGTTTTTTGGGGGGTTGTATTTTGGCTGTTCTGATTGGATGGTTTCTACTACCTACTCTTCCAAGTCACTGACTCAGTCTTCTACCTCATCTAATCTACTGTTGATTCCATTTACTATATTCTTCAGTTAAGATGTAATATTCTTTATTATTTACTAATTTTCTTTTTGTTTTCTATCTCCATTTCTGTATTTCCTCTCTTTTTGTAGAAGTTCTTCCTGAGATCACTGAACATCCTTATAACCAGTGTTGTGAATTTGGTTTCTGATAGATTGCTGGTCTCCATTTTGTTTAGTTCTTTTTCTAGAACTCTGTTCTGCATTTTCACTTGTGACATGTATTTTGTCTCCCCATTTTGGCTGCCTCCCTGTGTTTGTTTCTATATATTAGGTAAAGCTACTATGCCTCTTGGTCTTAGTAGAGTGGTGTTATGTAGTAGGAGTCTTGTGGGGCCTAGTGATGCAGTCTCCATAATCAACTGAGCTAAGTGTTCTAAGTATATCACTTGTATTGGTAATTTGTGCCCTGCATCCTGTTGTAGTTTGCATGTGAGTGGAAGGGATTGACTTTTGGGCTGATTTGTTGTGATGACTAGATATGACTATAGTGGAGGAGCTGCTGTACAAGGGGCTGACCCTAAAGAGCAGAATTTTTTATAGAAGTAATATGGTGCTTGCCCCACTCTGTTCTTTGGGTGTGCCATTTGTGGAGGTCATTGGGTGGTACTCTAGTATGATATGAATTGGTCATCAGGGATATTGGTTCTCCGGCCTCTTTGAAGGAGCTCTCTGTTGCAGGCTAAGGTGAACTGCTGCCTGTGTCCTGTCTGAGGATATTTGGTTCAAGCTGCAAAATAGCCTGTAGGTGGTTGCCAATTGTTACAGGCTTGGAGGTGCCTAGGAGAGGCTAACCTGTGAACACAGGCTGGGTGCCACTAGTGCCAAGCTTGGGGTTGCTTTGTAAGATATACAGAGCATGCCAAGGCCAGATTCTTCTTGTTGGGGGTTTGTGAACCTTTGAGAGATTTTTGAAAAGTCTACAGCACAAGACAGGCCATTTGTCTGAAAAAGCCACTGAAAGTATCTTTGGTGTTCCCACACGTTTGGTAGGTCAGGTCTCAGGGAATCACCAGGGCTGGAGGAACAATGTTAGCCAGGTTGATGAAGTCTCATATAAGGACTTTGGTGCTCACTGGGTAGGGGCTCAACAACAACAAAAATGGCCTCTATAGAGCCATTTGTGTACCTGTTCCTCTAGCACTTGTTATAACCAGACAACCAACCCAGTTACACGTTGTACATCACTAGCATCCCCTGAGTTTTTGTTTAGGGCTGAAGCTCAGAGAGAGTGAGACTGTCAGGAAGTAAGTTTGTGTATGGGTCCTCTAAGAGTAATGCCTGGAACTTCAGTTGCCCTCCATCTCACTTAGCCACAATCTCCACTGTTTTCAAAGCCAAAAGTTGTAGGGATTTCTCTTTTGGGCACTGGACCACAGGGCTGGGGAGCCTGGTGTGGGGCTGGGGCTTTTCACTCCTAAGGACACCTCCATAGGTTAGATATTTTACTCTTAATTTTTAACTGTCACATGTAGGTACAGGGAGAGCCCATTCTGTGTCTCTGCCTCTTTTACCAATCTGGAGGTGGCTTCTTCTGTAGATCCTTAGTCAGGACTTTTAGTCAGCTAAACTTCAGGTATTTTCAGTGGTTTTTGTTTTGTAGTTTAGTTATAATTTTGATGTGGTTGCAAAAGGCAAGTACAGTGTTTATCTATTCTGATATATCATCCAGAGCCCTTTTTTCTCTTCTTAAGGTTGACACTCAGTCCATTGATTTTAAAACATTGTATGTAATACATTTAAAGATAGAAATTTTCTCTCAAACACTTTTCTATTTATAGCCTATAATTTTTTTACTAGTTTACATTATTATTTATTTCAATATATTATTACATTTACTTGAAGTATAATCTTAGACCCACTAAGTATATGAAGAGAAAATTTTTAAATCTCTAAATGTTTGAAGATTTTCTAAATATACTTGTTGATTTTTAATTCAATGTGGTCATAAAATGTACTCTTTAGCATTATAATATTTTAAAATTTATTAAGACATTTTATGATTCAACATAGAATCCATAATGATGAATTTCTTATATACACTTGAAGAAAAAAAGTGAATTTTGCATTTCTAGAATCGATTGTTGTTGTTTTTCTTTGTTTGTTTGTTTTTTAGTTCTGCCAAAGAGCATCTATTTTTATTCATCATGATTTTTTTATTGTTAAATTTAATGGGGTGACATTTGTTGGTAACAATTAGGTAGTTTCCAGATGTACAAGTCCACATCACATCACCCATGCATCGCCTTATGTGCCCACCTCCCAGAATCAGGTCCCCCTCCACCACCATATATCTGGTGCCCACTCCTACCTCCCCCCACAACTCTCCCTCCCTCAATCTCTCCCCTCTCCAGGTAACCACCAAACTATTGAGTGTGTCTGTAATGCTGGTGCCCTCTCCCACCTCCCCTTAGATTGTTTTATTAATGTCAATTAAGTTGGTTAATAGTATTCATATCTTCCACGTTCTGATTTTTTTTTTAACTTTCCTTGGCTATTTTTTTTTTCTTTCAAACATTAAAAGAAGAATAATAATGTCTCTAAAATTATTATGGATATGTTCTTTACTATTTTTTTCATTTTCATCATTGTTTGATTATTTTTTAGAGATATATTTTATTGTTTTTGACAAAGAGATAAAGACATAGAGAGACAGAGAAAGAGAAAGGGAGGGCCCAGAACAGTCTCCATAGTTGTACATTGTTAATTTTTCAGCATTGTTTTATTCAACACAGGTGGGTGTGAAGCCACATGGTGCAGGAACCAGGCCAGAGACCTCCCACATGGGAGGCACATCCTCCCAAGGTGGAGACTAAGCCAGGGGCCTCCAACATGGAAGTTCACCCCAGCAGGAACCAAACTGCTCCCCCTCATAGGAAGCACACTACACAGTTCATCATATGGGTTTGCACAGGCCAGGGTCAAGACCAAAACTTGACCCTTGGACCTCAGTGATGCAAGGTGAGTACTCAACTCATTGGCCCACCCCAGCATCTCCTTCTTTATTATATTAAAACCACATTATTAAATATGTATATATTAAAGGTTAAGTCTCTTTGATGCAGTTATTCTTTTATCATCTTGTAATGTACCTTCTTATCTCTAATAATAATTTCTCTTAAAGTCTACCTTGGGAGACTACCTATATGGTAGTAAGTCTACCTATATGGCACTTCAGCCTTATGGTCAATGTTTATCTGTTCTTTATTTCTTTTACTTTAAGCATATCAGTGATATTTTATTAAAATGCATCTTTTGTAATCAGTATGTATTTTTTTCTTTTTTAATCATATCCAACATTTTATACTTTAAATAAAATATTTAACCTAGTTATATTTTCTGTAATTATTGATTTGATAGCATTTAATTTTACTATGTTACTATTTGCTCTTAATTTGTATTTTTTTTTCATTTTTTCTGACTGTATTAATTAAATATTTAAATATTTTTTTACCATAGCATTGCATTGCCACCACCACTTCACTCTATTACAGGAAAAATTCGCTGCCCTAAATAGTAGGAGATGGATGAACATAAGGTACCCAATACTGGACATACAAGATTGGCAAGAATTTCTTAGTCACATATACTCTCAGCCTCAGGGGTGCTGAACGTTACAAC
>PVKE010048798.1:0-11463 GCA_004027555.1 Craseonycteris thonglongyai | reverse complement strand
TGGGTTGGGATTAGGGAGTGGGATTCAAATACATGTATATCGTGATGGAAGAACTGACTCTGGGTGGTGAGCACACAGTGCAACACATAAGATGATGCATTATAGAATTGTACACCTGAAACCTATGTAATTTTACTAGTGTCACTCCAATAACCTTAACAAAAATAATTTAGAAAAGAAAAACAATTAACCATTAAAGCTAATATAGAAATATTAAAAAAAAATAAAAAGGAAAAGGAAAATCATAAAAAAATCAACTACTGATGATAAGCACTGTTTTCTCCCATTTACTTCTTGCTCATAAGAGTTAAATACCCTCCTTGTGACTGAAAATAGAGGCTCAGACGTCCTAGGTCCTGTAGTCTAACTGCATCACTGCTCCCCAGTTTGTACTAAGGTGACCAGACATCCCGCTTTTGGCGGGACAGTCCCAATTTTTAACAATTTGTCCCGCGTCCCGCGGCGTTTTAAAAAAGTCCCGATTTTTGGAAAGAATGCACGACAAGCTAGGGAACGGCGGGAGATAGACCAAATTTTTAATCAAGCACCCCCTCCCTCCGGTCAGTGGTGTCCCGCTTTACCAATGTTAAAATCTGGTCACCTTAACATAGGCCCCACTTGGGGTGTCTTCTAAACCCTCTTGTCAAACTGGGGGCTGTTTGGCCCTGACCTTGCCTGTGCACAGTGTCTTCCTCTGCTCGCCAGTGTTTGCATTCCTGGCACAGAGGGGGACAGGGATTGACGTTGTCCGCCTAGCGCTAGCCTGCAGTCATTTCTCAGACATGATGTGATGAACCAAATCCTGCCTTTGGAGCAAGATGCACAAATATGCCAAGAAAAGGAATGCAGTCCTGGGACCTCCTAGCTACAGGCTTATGTAAATCATTCAACACTAGTGAAGTCGAAGTTATGAAAGGTAATAATTTCCATTTGTACCACAGCTAATTAGTCGAAAGAAAATGGCAACAGGATGTATTCTGTGACTCCTCAGGAGGTAACCCAGGAAGGCTGGCTCCACAGGGAGAGTTTTAAACATACCCCTTCGGTGTTACCTGCAGGTAGGTAACATTTCTTGAGTTCGTACTATCTTTCTTGACATTATTCTAAGTGGATGAGACATATTAACTCACTCACTGGAGGTCATCATATTTTAATTTTGTCCTTTTTACAAGGGAGGAAACCGAGGCACAGGGAGGTTAAGTAATTTGCTCAGTGTTGGCCCTAACTTTTAACACTGGATTTTACATGTAAGAAACGGAAATGCTGAGAAATAATTCAATGTGGCAAAATATTGAGCTTGTGCCCTCAGCTAACTAGCAGAAATCGCCCCCCACCCCACCCCGCCTTTGCTGTAATCATTGCATCATTTTCTGTGGGAGTGGGTTATAGCTCCTTCTTACAGACGAAGCCTTTGTGCCAGGTGCTAAGCGAGTGGCTTCCCAAGGCCACTGCCTCCTGTAGACTTGAATGTCTGAAATTTGGGATCTCAGAACCTCAAATGGAGTCATAGGAGATAGTGAGCTATTTCTCATATTTCAAAGAGCCTAACACATCATTTATTTAGAAGCAATAAAACAATTTAGCTAATGAGTGTTTGAAAACTTTTTTTGCACCTGTCAAAGTTATTTATATCATGTTAATGTAATAATTTATTTCATGTGGGTCAGACACTTTTCATGACATTTATTTTTAATCTTAAAAATGAGTAATAATCTTCTGCACACAGTTTAGATAAATCCTTCTAAACATGGAATCTGGGGTCCAGAGTGGGGGTAAGATAGAAGTGGACCTTGGGGATAAAAAACTTAGCATCGGTTGGTCTAAAGTGTAAGAGAGATGTGTTGCTAATAGTCAGCAATCACAATATACTCAAATGGATACAACGCTTCTATTCTGCAGGAAGGAAGTGCTTCCTGGCCCTTTATCTTCCTTTCTTGCCTTTGTAATCTGCTCTTATTGCAGACCACTGTGACTGTTCTTACTGATACCTCAAGGGACTTTACCAATGGAATTTGCAAAATGTAATTAGGGTGGTGAATTGTCTAGTATCCCCATCCCTACCACCAAATGATGCATATGTAGGCAAATAAAAATGCTATTTTGTATTATCTGTTCTTTGGATTTTCCAAGCCCCTGGTCCATTAGAGGGAACTATTGCTTTAACTATATAACAAGTCAGTTAAGATAAACTGTAGGAACAATTGAATGCTTTGTTTTTGTAATTTAGTTTTTGCTTTGTAATTTAGTTTTTGAATTAATGATGCATTCATATACATCAAAAATCAAAAGAAATGAGGTATACTCTATGAAGCTTCTTTCCCCTGTCTGTCCCCTTATACTATATTTTTTATACCTGCCGCTCCACCTAGAGCTCATCATTTTATTAGTTTTCTGTATATTGTGTATTTATGTACATCTAAGTAAATATATATAGTATTTTAAGTTTCATTCCCTCTCTAACACAAAAATGGCACATAATATATCTTTAATCTATCTCCAAATATGTATATAATATATATATGAGCTTCTTCACAGCAGCACATAGGAAGCATCCTCATTTTTAAAATGGCTACATCATATTTCATTGTATGTATGTGTATATGAGGGCTGTCCAGAAAAAAATCCAGCCATAAATGCTGCTATTTTTCATACCACATGGCTGGATACTTTGTGGACAGCCCTTGTATATGTAGGTATATGTATATACACATATACACTTCTTTTGGTGGACACTTGGGTTGCTTCTAATCATTTGCTATTATAAACAATGCTGTAGTGACGATCATGGTGATATATCATTGTACATGTATGCAAGCTCTCTGAAGAAAAAATTCCCAGAAGTAAGATTTAGGGTCAAGGGTAAATGCATTTGAGATTTTGATAGTGTTACCTCATTGCTCCTTGGGGGTCATAGTCATACCAGTAATATATGAAAATGGCTGATTTTGCACAATCTCCTCAAAAGTATGTTAGAAAACATATGTACCTATCAAGCTGGTCAAAATTTGGAAGTTGTGCAGTATATTTTTAATTTATATTCCTCCTATTTGAAAAGATGCTCAACTCTTCTCATGTTTAAAGGCCACTTTATTTATTTTTTTGTGGAATGTCTATTAATATTCTTTGCTATTTTTCTGTTGGTTTACTAATAATTTTCTTACTGATTTTCAAGATAACGATTGTTTTTATTGTTTTGGACAGAGAGAAAGAGAGAGAGAGAGAGAGAGAGAGAGAGAGAAGAGGCCCAGAGCAGTCTCCATAGTTGCACATCATTGGCTTTCCACCTAGTTTCATTCCACAGGTGGGCTTGGAGCTGCACAGGGCAGGAGCCAAACTGGGGGCCTCCGACATAGAAGGCTCACCCCAGTGAGAACTGAACTGGGGGCACTCCCAAGTTCAGCATGTGGTTCTACATGGGCCTGGCCACGATTTGATCCTTGGACTCTGAGGCTGTAAGCCAAGCACTCAACTCACTGAGCCATCCTGGCATCCCCTTCTTACTGATTTTCAGTAACTTTTTTCATATTAGTGAAATCATCTATTTTTTTGATTGTGCCATAAGTTGAAAATATTTTTTTTAGGTTGTTATTTGCTTTTAACTTTATTTATGGCTTTTTGTTGTTTGATGTTATTGAATGTATCAAATTTTTAATTTTATATTTTCTGGGTTTTTAGTCACAATTAGAAAGACCCTTCCCCACTCCCAAGGAAGTCACTCCTATTTCTTTTGGGACTTTTAAAAAAGCATTTTATTATGGAAAATGTTAAGCATATACAAATTAGAAGAAAGTAGTATAAGAAACCCCAGCTACCCATCATCCAGTGTCAGTAATTAGGAATATGATGTCAACCTTGTTCTACCTAGTCTTCTATCCATTTTGAGAATATTTAAGGCAAACCCAAGGCATCATAGTTTTTCTTTTTGTTGACACGTAAGGACTCTTTGGAACATAACCTCTATGTCAGGGGTGTCCAACTCTTTGGCTTCCCTGTACCACATTGGAAGAAGAGGAATTGTCTTGGGCCACACATAAAATATACTAACACTAATGATAGCTGATGAGCTGAAAAAATAAAATCACAAAATATCTAATAATGCTTTAAGAAAGTTTATGAATTTGTGTTGGACCACATTAAAAGTCATCCTGGGCCACATATGGCCCATGGGCCATGGGTTAGACAAGCTTGCTCTATATTATTATTACACCAATAATTCTTTTAAGATTATCTAATATCATACAGTGTTCAGATATTCTCTTCTGGGCCTTTTATGGCTTTGTGTTTTTGTGTACAGTATAAGGTATGTATCCAACTTTATTTTTTCCCAACTTAGCTTCTTAAAGTATATCTTTACCTTATGGTTTGAGAAGCCACCTTTACCATATAACAAGTTGCTGTGTGTATCTGAGTCTATACAAGACAATTATATGGTAAAAGGGGCTTCAGTTGTGGGCTTTCTGTTCTGTTCCATTTGCCTGCCTACTCATATGCTAGCATTATACTGTTTTAATTAATTGAGCATTAGGGAATGTTCTAATATCAGTCAGGATTAGTCATTCCCCCAGTGGAATAGTAAATCATCTCCTCCAACTCACGCTATATAAAAGTGGCAAAAGAATTAGTTTAAAATCCAGCCTCCTCATGTCAGAGATAGGCCTGGTGACTTAGAAATTGACAAGGAATGGGAGGTGGAAGTGTGAAAATGAATATGGTCCCTGAGGAAACTAATAGTAATAACTCACTATAGGAAAGTAAATAGTAGGTAAAAAGTAATAACATAAAAGCCCGAAACCTGGGGCTAGGTGGTAGGAGCTAGAGGAACCAGCAAAAGAAAAAGGATGTGGTTGTAGTGGGTGAAGCTTGCTCACCCCTTGGAAATAGCCAGTCCTGGTTCTCTTTGGCAAAGTCAGAAAGACCAATGGTAGAGAAGGTTGAAATATTTGCTGTATGCATGTCATTGGGACCCAGTAGAGACATGAGGTGAATTGAAGTGTGTGAAGTGTGTTGGGCAGGCTGTGTGCCATTCTGCTCTGGGCAGTTTTCAGGCCTGGCCAGGCAGTGACCTTGAATTCCAAGGCTGCTTGTGCACTGGCTTGTGCCTCAGAAGATGTGAGTCTGGGGAAGCTGGGATGGCTCAGTGGGTTAAGCGCTCACTTTGCAGTGCCAGGGACCGAGGATCGAATCCCGGCCACGGCCCTTGCTGACCCATGTGCTGAACTGGGGAGTTCCCCCAGTTCAGTTCTCTCTCTGTCTCTGTATCTCTCTCTCTCTCTCTCTCTCTCTCTCTCTCTCTCTCTCTCTCTCTCTCTCTCCCTCTCAAAAACAATAAATAAATAAAAATATTAAAAAAAAAAAAAAAGAAGATGTGAGACTGAACCTCACTGCATTTTCCAAGAAGAAGGATGAAGATGTATTATTCTCAGTCCTCTTTCCAGGAGACACTACTAAATCTAACCAAATATCTTTACTGGAAAAGATCTGAGCGAGACCACTTCTAAAAGTCATCTTAAAGTGTTTAGTGGAGGCAAATCATAATAATTTTTTCTCTTTGAAATGCACACATTGCTGGACTCTGCCGACACCTTCATGAAAGCCCAGAGAATGATAAGGTGGTCAAAGCATGGGGGAAAGGCCTGGATTCCAGAGTGGGTGGAGAGGCTGAACCCAGGTTACTGCATTATGATCTTGTTCCCACAAACACCTTTAATAACCTTTGGTACAGCCTATAACTTCCTCATCCCCAGTTTCCTCCTTATAACCTGTAGATGAGCACACCACACTTACCTCACAGGGATGTGGGGAAGATTAATTAGTTTCAGATGGGAAAGTTCTTTGAAGATGAGTCATGTGCTAATTTGAGACTGCACAGCCATGAGTTGGGTTAACCACCTGCTGCCCAAACCCGGAAACCAAAGCATAAGTGGAAATCAGTTTATCTCAGAGTTAGGGGAATGGACGTTACAAACTAAATGAATGGGTGAGGTTAACTTTATTTAAGCATTTATTCAACATTTACTTACTAAGTGTCACTGCTGTGTAAAATGGGGTTACAAGCTCCGGTAAACCCTGAAATGCAGGTGTTCCTAGCTGCTGATATGGTTATTACCCAAAGTGGAAGGCAGCCCAGAACTGTGACCCAATGGGCCAGAAGTTATCTTTGCCATCGGTTACAGTGAGCTCCCCATTCTGGCATACTCTGAACAGTAAGTAGGTGTCGGTGCTTCTTCCATCCCCTTACTGTCCAAATGCCACCCTTACCACATCCCTAAGCTAGCTTTTTCTCTCTTAAGTGCTTTCAGTAAAGAGAATCATTTTTCTTGTTAATTAATAGTTAATAAATTAACAAAAAATAAAATAAGGAAATAAAAAAAGAGAAGCACATCTCTTTGGACATCTTTGACTTCAGTTGCATGCCACTGTTTTAAAAAGTACACTCAAGGTGTACTTTATTTTAAGCACAAGGTAAAAGGCATTATCACAGAACACTTTCTCTGCCAATAAGGAATTTTATGGTCTGGAAATTGGTACAGAATATGGATGAGATCTCAATGTACATTTCAAGCTGAACTTTTTTTTTTCCCTTGTAGGTGTCCTTGAGTGAGGGTAGCAGGGAGTTGGAAGGGAAGGAGGAGGAAAGAAATTTGATTAAGAAAAATAGGTCTGAGTAACCTTAGAAGATGGAGTAAAGTAAAGGGCTTTTCTGGGCAAATGAGGACACTGAGAATGTTATCACAATAGGAAGGTTTGGGACTACACAAGATGAGGTAACCAGAGAATACAGGAGGGCGGTGCAGGAGAAGTGAGAAGCCCATGACCAACTAGAATCCAGTATTGCTTCTTGAAATACAAGACTTTAGGAAGGAGCTTTTAGGGTGAAGCACCATTGTATTAATATGGGATTGCATATTAAAAATATTCCATATTAATAGTTCATTTTTTTTGTTTTCAGTTAATTTATTATATTTAAATAAATTTAAATCTCTGTGTAGCTATAATATTTGTAGGTACGCTAATGCAATAAGAAGGCACAGCTTTGACTACACTAAAGCTTTACTGCTATGTTCATAACAATATGTGTTCTTTTTTTCTCAGCTCTTTTATTGAAGTTCAAGAATCTTGCCTCACTCTCTACTTCAAGCTTGTCCAACACCTGGCCCCTGGGCCTCATGTTGCCCAGGACAGCTTTGAAGGTGGCCCAACACAAATTTGTAAACTTCCTTAAAACATTGTATTTTTGTAATTTTTTTAAAGCTCATCAACTAAAAAACAGTATGATATCTGAAAAGTGTTAGTGTATTTTATGTGTGGCCCAGCACAATTATTTCTCTTCCAATGTGGCTCAGGGAAGCCAAAAGGTTGGATACCCCTGCTCTACTTATTTATTTTCTTTAATGATAGTAGGAGCAGAAAAAGCTGAATTTTGGTGGGTTTGTGATATTTGCATTAGATTATAAAATGTTCTTTAGCTAGATTTATCTTCTGGTTAATATGCTCATTTTGTTTTTCTAAAGCTTTCATTCCTGCCCTGATTGGTTTGTAGCACAAATCCAATTGTTGATTTCCAATAAGTCTAGTCATGACACTTGCTTATACTTTCCAAGTGAAGAGGTGCTGCTGATGCACTACAGCTGTCCCTATGGTAGCCCGCTGTACAAGCCGTGACGCTTCAGAGTGGCTCTGAGACTGGATGCAAGGCTCAGTCAGGGTCCTGGCAGAAACCACATGACATATTCAGACTGGTGTTATTGGTCAGAATTGATATGGGGCTGTTTACAAATAGAGTGGCTTAGATTTAGTGAAACCAGTAAGGGATAGTACCAGGCTCTAGAGTTAGCAAGAGAAAAGAGCCATGCCTATCCTACAGGACGAAAGGGAGCGGGTGGAAGGTGGTTATCAGCGCTCAGGAGATGGTAGCTGTGGAGTTGGCCCCCTGATAGGAGCTGAGGAAGGTGATGGCAACCTGGAAGGGAGTGAGTCAGAATTCTAAATACCCAGGTCTCACTCTTTTCCCACCCTCCAATCTGCCAGTTCCTGCCATTGGCCAAACCAAACCAGAAGCCAGTGGAAAAGGGAACTGCATGAGTGGTCTTCATAGCTCAGCTTCCAAGGGTGGAGCAGGCTAGAGAGGTTGGATCTTGAGGGGCAAAAGGTGAAAGAAAGCCCAGGATGGTTCACTTCCTGTTTACCTTCCTAATATAGTTTGTGAAGATCATGCAATTGTAGCATATTTAAGGCCCAAAATAGTATGTGTTGAATAATACATGAACGCATTAGGCCATTGTTGGACAGACTTTCAGTTGCTGAAAATTGAGTTGTTATAAATCTTCATACAGTTAACCTAAAATCTGAATGAACAATCAAAACAGAAATGGAAATTCTGTGGGTAGGAAATATGAAAAACATTAGTTTCCTAAGTTTATTTTTCATTGGTAATGCCTGCAAGTGTGTGAGAACTTGAGAGATTTTCAGCTTCTCTCCAAGCAAGGACTTGAACTTGTGCCCAACCCAGCGTTAAGCAAGGAAAGACAGTCTTGGGTCCCCAAACAAATCCTAAGTTTTTTCAGGGTAGAGACTAACCAACTCGTGGGCTGGAGTAAACACAGAAAATGCTAATGAATGAGAAATATTAGAACTGGGTCTTCAAAGAAGAGTGGAAAGTACAAGATAAGGACACATGAGAGCACAGAGCTATTTGTTTTTCTTTTTTTAAGATTTATTGTTCTTGAGAGAAAGCGAGAGAAAGAGAGAGAGAGAAAGAGAGAGAGAGATTGAAGGGGAGGGCCCAGAGCCGTCACCATAGTTGTACATCGTTAGTTGTGACATGGTTTCATCCTCACAGGTGAATATGGGGCCGCACAGGGTGGGAACCCAACTGCGGGCCTCTGGCATGGGAGGCAAAAACCTTTGCCACCCAGCCATCCTGGTGGTTGCAAGTTGCTCCTCTGTTCAGCATATGGGTTTGCATGGACCAGGGCTGGGAATTGAACTCGACCTCACAACTGTGAGGCCAGTGCTCAACCACTGAGGTATCCTGGCATCTCCCTGTTGTTCTTTAAAGCAAACTTTATAAGAACTACTTCATATTTATGACTTAGATAAAGAATTTAGATTTATCAGAAAGCAGATAAATGAGAATGCTTTACTGAGGCCTGAATATTGTTCCCACATATATTTTAGATTAGTTTTCTTAATATTGGTCTTCAGAGGGACTATATGTTATATCCTTCTCTTATATGTACTCAGATAATCATAGAATTTAAGAGCTGAAAATATGTGTATTGAATTTCTTAAATCTAATCAGATATTGCATGATCTTAATGTTGTTAGCGGGTCTGTAATCCATAGAGGAACTGTAAATCTCTGTATTTAGCTTTCTAATTGATTTACTAAATTGCTAATAATAATAGCAGTGAATAGGGACTTATTTATTCTCCTTAAATTTCCATAGCAACTCTCTGCAAAACAGATAGGTAATATCACTATTTTACTGATGGGTAAACTGAGTCTCAGAGTAAAAGAGATTGGCTAGTCATATCTTAGTAGATCCAACAAGTGACACCGTCAGAATTCTCACCCAGGCCTGGGTGTTTCGAAGGGCCATTCATCCCCCATTATACCAGTCTGCGTTTACACTTGACTTCAACTTTCTGGGATTGTGATCTATGCTTAAATGTCATTTCTCATCTTGCAATTAAAATTTAATACACATAATTTTTCAGATTTCCCTGAGAACATGAAATTATGCACAAATATATCCTTATGTACATTTCCTTCTGCCCCAAATGGTAATGGTGACAATTTATAGAGCAAGTGACACACGGCAACTTTGTTATATATGCTGAATATAGTAATTTTTAGATTAGGATTGCTTTTAGAAGATTATCAGCTTCCAGAGAGTTCTTTGAATAATCTGTTCTGGATTTTGTGACTATTCAAGAGTCAGCACAATGTTCTTTTGCCAAAGCATGCAGTTTATTGTTGGTTTTTAAATGCCCTCTCTAGGAATGATACCCATGCAATGATACTTGGTCTTTATTTGTGTAATACATTTTTAGATTCAGAATCAAATATAAAGTTGAACTGATAGAGGCCCTATAGACTTGGTCAGGGACATAAAGTCCTAGGACAGAAGAAAGACGACAGGACAAATGCATAGTAACAATTCTGCCTTCTAAAGCTCTCCCAATGTAAAGATAACCATGTGGGCGCTAAGAGCAGCTGACATCATTGGTAATCAGTTTCTTCAACAGAGTTGGGGAAGCCGGGATGGCTCAGCGGGTTGAGTGCTCGTCTTTCAGTGTCCGAGGATTGAATCTCTGCCCTGGCCTAACTGTGTGGACCCATATGCTGAACTGGAGTGTGCCCCAAGTTCAGTTCTCACTGGGGCGTGTTTCCCATGCAGGAGGCTCCTGTCCAGTTCCTGCCCTACACAGCCCTGCTCCTGCCTGTGGAATGAAAACTGTAGAAATCTGATGACGTGCAACTATGGAGAATTGCTCTGGGTCCTCCTCCTCCTCTCTGTCTCTGTCTCTCTGTCAAAAACAATAAAAATAAATCTTAAAAAAAAAAGAGTGCTGGGCACACTTTTAGTACTTGGCACATAGTACTTAAGCAATTCCATAAAATATATGTATGTGTATATGCAGATATATACCTATATGTATGCAGGATGCATATACATACACATATACATATACACAAACATATATACAAATGAACTTACTGTCTAAGATTTCTGCTTTGGTGCAGCATTCTGTCATATTAGAATATATGAGGGCTGTCCAGAAAAAATGTAGCCATAAATACCTCTATTTTTCATATTACTTGGCTAGATACTTTTTGGACAGCCTTCATATACAGGGAGATTCCAATGAGAAACATATCTGTATATATATTTTATTTTTACATTCATTTTTCTATGTCAGCTGAGATTAAATGAAGTCAAAAGTGCTAGCCATTACCTACACTAAAATATAGTGTATCCTGAAAGCTAAATTTTCTCAGTAGAGTTCTTTGTGCCATATACTAGAGAATACATCCTGGGAGGTGATACACTCTTATGCTAAAATGCCCAATAATAAGTTCTTAGCCAGCTGTTGGGCATTTCAGCCTAGATTTCTATTATGAGAGCTTTGCTTGGTTATTAAAAGAGCAAGCTCAGTAGAGCAGGCAAGGACACGGAACATAGAAATGGTGTCTTTCACGCCCAGCCTCTGTTGCCACTCAGTTTACCGTATTTTCCGGCGTATAAGACGACTTTTGAAACGAAAAAAAGTCAACCGAAAATCGGGGGTCGTCTTATACGCCGAGTATATCCCAAAAAACGTCTCGATATGCCGCTAAACGAATTTTCCAACTCGATCCCGAAAATCGTCTGGATATGCCGCTAAACGAATTTTCCAACTGGATCCCGCACCAATCACTGCAAGGCTGCTCGGACCGCCTCTCTAACTCAGCCAATCC
>PVKE010048797.1:0-11441 GCA_004027555.1 Craseonycteris thonglongyai | reverse complement strand
AGGCAATTAACCATAAGGAATTACAGAAAGCAAATCAACCATTTAGTTAAAATTTTAAGTGGTACTTGAAAATATAATCATTTCTGTATAAGATTATTTATATATGAAAAAGATTGTCACTCAAAATGCCCTTCCCATTAAAATGTGTGAGTATACATAAAAGGCCTAGTGATATGATTCATTCCAAAGCATGACTGTAATTTATGAAAAAATTCTGACTATTGAAATTTTATTTTTAAAGAAAACTCTGCATGTTAAAGGGAGTTAATTTCAGAAGAAACATTTCTCTTCCCCCTGTAGGTCCAGTATCACTAAGTCCTAGAAGGTTCAGTCAATATTGTAGAATAAATCTCATACTTAATATCAGCTTATAAATTCTATTGTATTTAACAATTTCCTTATTAAGAATACAAAAGCTCATGTGAAAAGTATCAGTACTGGACATAAAATGTTTCCATTAATATATTTGTAAAAATGGCTCTTATACTTTACAATTCAGTGGTTGCTACAGACATAAATTCCCAAAACCATAATGGATAGATAATTGTTCTTAGAGCATTATTAAATTATCAACTGTATACAATCATTTATAAATAATTAGCATGATGGTGTTTACTTACTTTTCCAATATTAACTACTGAGAATCTAAGTTAAGTACTTAGCAATATGATTTTTTCCTTTAGAAAAACATAACTATTAGATATGAAATGATTTAGGTCGTTACATTATACATTACATTTTATTACATTATATTATTGGAAGTATGCTGTCAGAATCTCAAGATAGTGATCCAATTCCTATAAAGAGTTTTTTATAGTCTAAATAAAATGCATTCTAAAATAAAAATGAAAAATACATAATATTGTCTTAGAATATTCTAATCTACAAGGTCTGACAATTAAGTTTGCAAACTCAACCTAATAAAAGTGCCACATACCTCATTGTTGAACATCACTACAGTCACCTTTGAAATACTCTTTTTGAAAAGCTGTACACCTATGCCAGCACATAAGTCTACATGTTCAAAGCAATTTTGGAAGTCTTTTTGGAATGGCCATTAGAGTCATCAGTACTACCCTCGATGTCTGAATGTTATCAAAATGCCTTCCTTTCAATATTTCCCTTCTCTTTAGGTAAAGAAATAAGTAATTGGTGGTCAGATCAGGTGAGTAGGGTGGGTGTTCCAATACAATTATTTGTTTACTGGCTAGAAACTCCCTCACAGACAGTGCCATGTGAGCTGGTGCATTGCCCTGATGCAAGACCCATGAGTTGTTGGCGAAAAGTTTAGGTCATTTTATCTGTTTCATGCAACTTTTTGAGTAATTCCAGATAGTTAACTGGGTTGGCAGTTTGTCCAGTTGGTAGAAATTCATAATGAACAATCACTCTGATATCACAAATAGTTAGCAACATCTCTTTTGTTTCTGTGAGCTCTTTTGGTACCATTTTTGTACACACCTTTCTCATGCAAAATTTTCAGTTAACATTTTCCTAACTGTTTCTCTATGAATGATTACCTGGTCTGCTATGTCTCTCACTGTCAGGCAGTGATTTGGGGGCACAATTTCATAAATTTTTGCAATGTTTTTGTCAGTTCTGTTTATTAATGGCCACCTTGACCTCTCTTCATCAGTAACACTTTCTGTCTCCTCAGAAAAGTGTTTAATCCATTTGTCCACTGCCATTTTCTTCATGGCAATATCCCATAACTTGGATTAACATGCCCCTGATTTCACTTTCACTACTGCCATATTTAACAAGAAAGTTCATGTTTTTTTGTTTCTCTAACTCAAGTTCCAACACTCTCAGGATGGCACAGAAAACACACAACAATACTGGATGCCACTTAGTAAGCACCACCATATATCCCACATGTCAATACAAACACAGCTGTGAGTCACTGATATACCAAGGTTATGAAACCTTACTGAGTTGCTCATATAGTTCTGCCAACATAAGCACATGGTGGCAAGTTCTTGAAAATAATTGCCAAACCTGTAATAACACTAAGAATAGCTGATGAGCTAAAAAGAAAGGTCACAAAAATATCTCATAATATAAGAATTTGTGTAGAGTACCATTCAAACCCATCCTGGGTCACAGGTAGCGCATGGCTGCTATCGACCAACAGAGTGATACATATTTCATAAAGCATTAGGCACTAGATGCACAGGATCTGAAGCCCAACAGATCAAAAGCTGGTTCTACTTATTTATGTCACCTTAGGAAAGCTTTGTAATCTTCTAGCCTCAGACCCCACATTGACAACCCCAAGGAGCAAATCTCTAAAATGACATTAATACTTACTCAAAGTTATGGAAATCACTTAGTGTGGTTTTTGGCATCAACTACTAGGAACTTTACAGATGGTAGTAAAATCAACTATTAAAAAATATTACTCATTTCTCAATTGTCCTCCTATTTTGTATAGCATATTAGTTGGTATATAGGAGCTAAATATATGCCCATTATCACTGGCTCACAGTGAAAGAACTCCACTGTCTCCAGCCAGAGAAAAGAGACTGGCTAATTTTTCAATCATCACCCAGGCTCTGTTTTTTGTTGTTGTTGTTTTTTTAAGTTTTATTTATTTTTATTTATTTTTTGACAGAGAGGGAGATACAGAGACAGAGAGAGTACTGAACTGGGGGAACTCCCCAGTTCAGCATATGGGTCCACACGGGCCAGGGCCAGAGCCAGAGCCGGGATTCGGTCCTCAGTCCCCATTGCTGCAAAGTGAGCTTAACCCACTGAGCCATCCCTGCTTCCCCCAAGCTCTGTTTTATGTGTTTATCATATGTATGTGATAAACATATGAATTAAAAGTTGAATCTGCTAGAAAAAAAGATGACAAAATATAATTGTAGTTGTGTGATTTCTTAAATACCCAAATAATTTTGCTGCCTAAACTGGAGGGGGCATTTGGGGACTACATGCATACTAAATAGAAACAAAAGAGAAATCTTTCACGATACAAAGTTGTGTTGACTATGGATACTTTACATGGACTTTTTAACTGAATAGATACGGATACTTTTAAAGAAAAACAAAAATAGAGAGATTCATTAACATTTTATCTGAAAGTAGTATGGTAATATAATCCAATGTCTACTTTTGACTGTTCTTTCTACTAATAATAAATGAATTATCTGTTCCTTGTATAAAATGTAAATTGCTTTTTAATCAAGTAGCATTTTAAATAAAGTTAATAATGTCTCTTATTTTTAAAGTAATTCATGTACATTGTTGAACAAAAGAAGAATCAAGAAGAATTAAAAAATCAAACATAACCCCATTATCTGGTGGTAGCCACCATTAATACATTAGTGTGTTCCGTTTCATATTTTTTATTTTTATAGGTTTTAATATCTTAGTCTTAATTAATGGAATCATATTGTTTGTGTCCTGACTTTTCATGTAATATTATATTATAATATAAGCCATTTCCAAGGCCATTATTTTTTAATGTGATTTTTCATAACTGCATAAAATTCTTTATATAAAAGTGCCATAACTTAATTAATATGCTAATGCTGGAATTTCACCTTTGTTGTTATTATAAATAGAACTGATTTAATCAGAAGTTTAATTTTTTTGAGCAACAGAAATCTAATTCAAATGAAATTAGGCAAAAATAAACCAAAAATGTTTTATTTAAAAATTACTAGCATCATATGTAATTGAACAGTGACTTCTACAAAAAAAAACACAGAAGTTGTTCAGGGTCAAATGAATCATTAAAACTAGGGTTTTAATTTCTCCAAGGTTTATTTCTCACTTCCTGTGATATTAGACATTTTATATATATATTTGTAATATATGTAATTACAAATTACATACCGTATTTTCCGACGTATAAGACGACCGGGTGTATAAGACGACCCCCGATTTTCGGTTGACTTTTTTTCATTTCAAAAGTCGTCTTATACGCCGGAAAATACGGTAGAGAGGTGGTCCGAGCAGCCTTGCAGTGATTGGTGCGGGATCGAGTTGGAAAATTCGTTTAGCGGCATATCCAGACGATTTTCGGGATTGAGTTGGAAAATTCGTTTAGCGGCATATCCAGATGATTTTCGGGATCGAGTTGGAAAATTCATTTAGCGGCATATCGAGACGTTTTTTGGGATATACTCGGCGTATAAGACAACCCCCGATTTTCGGTTGACTTTTTTTCGTTTCAAAAGTCGTCTTATATGCCGGAAAATATGGTATATATAAGTAATTTGGTCTTCCTTCCTGTTTCTGGCACAGAGCTCCAAAAACCCTTGGAATTTCCTAAGTGATGCCAGCAATAAAGGTATCTTTTGTTATGTTAATGAATGGCTTTGGAAAGCACATAAGGTTGAAGGTTAGTTACCAGGAGAATCAACCTAGTGTATCTCCATCTGTATATAAAACAAACAGAGAGCACTTGCTAACAATGTCAAATTATCTTTGTGAAAATTAGATTAAAGAGCTATCTTTCCAAAACATTTTGAATAGTATCTTACAGAATATTTGAGTGACATTTGGTGATATAAGTGACAACTTGTAACATATGAGGTCTGACAATTAAGCTCGTGAACTTGCCACCATGAGCTTACATTGGCAGCACTGTACAAACAACTCAGTAAGGGTTTATAACCTTGGTATATCACTATCTCACAGTTGTGTTCCTGTTGATGTGTCTTGCTGAGTGATGTTTATTATTTTTGCATGTTTTTGTGTACCTTTGCAAGAATGTTGGAGCTTGAATTAGAATAATGAATAAACATTAAATTTCTTGTTAAACTTGGCAAGTGTAGAAGTGAAATCAGGGACATGTTAGTCAGAGGTTATGGGATAATTCCATGAAGAGAACAGCAGTGTACAAACAGATAAAACATTTTTCTGAGGAGACAGAAAGTGTCACTGATGAAAAGAAATCAAAAAGGTCAGTAATAAGCAGAACTGATGAAAACATTGCAAAAATTCATGGAATTGTACATCAAAATCATCGGCTGACTGTGAGGAATATAGCAGATTAAGTTAACATCGATCAAAACATAGTTAGGAAAATCTTAACTGAAAATCTTGGCATGAGAAAGGTATGTGCAAAAATGATCCCAAAGGAATTCTCCAATGAACAAAAACAAAGGAGAGTTGAAGTTTGCCAAGACCTTTTGGAGAGACAAAATGATATTTTGGGCCATGATATCGCGACTCGTGGGTGTACTAATTTGACCCAGAAACAAAGTGCCTAAGGGCACAATGGAAGTCAGCCAATTAATTCTCCATGACCAAAAAAGTTCTGTCAGTCCAAATCAAGAATCAAAATGATTTTACTAACCTTTTGTAATAGCAGAGGGATTGCTCATTACGAATTTGTACTAAATGAACAGTCAACTAAGTTAATTATTTGGAAGGGCTGAAAAGGCTCTGTGAAAAACAAGAAAACAACCTGAACTTTTTGCCAACTCATGGCTCTTGCATCAGAACAATGCACCAGCTCGTAAGGCACTATCTTTGAGGGAGTTTTCAGCCAGTAAACAAATAACTGTATTAGAATATTTTCCCTATTTACCTGATGTGGCCCCTAATGACTTTTTTCTTTACCTGAACATAAAGAAAATATTGAAAAAAAGACATTTTGATGACACTCAGGATATTAAAGGTAATACAACAAAAGCTCTGATGGCCATTCTAGAAAAAGAGTTCCAAAATTGCTTATAAGAGTGGACTAGGTACTGGCATCAGTGCATAGCTTCTCTAGGGGAGTATTCAGCAATGAGGTATTGTAACATTTTTTTCTAGGATGAGTTCACAATTGTGTCATATCTTGTAGCTACTACAGCTCTTTAGCAGGAAGTAGTACACTAGCCAGATAGCTGACTAGATCACATATTTTGTATATGAGAAAAACAAGACCCAGAGTCATTAAATAATAATCAGAAATTTTAGATCTAACACTTGCAACATCCCAAACTTATCCTAGTTCCTTTTATCTCAGTCTGGGAATTAGAAGTTAAAAGACTCTCAGAGCTACCAGAGTTCTACAACCTGGTTTTGTATTAGAACTACTTGAGGATCTTTTAAAATTATTTATGATTGGCCCTATTGCCTGAAATTGTTGTGGAGACCATGTTTCAAACATTATGGGGATGCCAGAGTGGCTCAGCTGGTTGAGTCTTGCAGCTCTGGGTCCAAGGGTTGAATCCTGGCCCCGGCCCATGCAGAGCCATATGCTGAGCTGGGTTAGGCTTCCCATGTGAGAGGCCCCAAGTTCAGTTCCTACCAGAACAAGATTCCCATGTGGGAGGACCCAGGTTTGGCTCCCACCTGAGATGTGCTTCCACTGTGGGAGGCCCTCAGCTTTCGGGAGCATGCCCCCCATAAGGAAGGCCCTCAACCCGGTTCCCACCCTGTGTGGTCCCTGCCCACCTGTATGGAATAAAACTATGTAAAAAACTGATAATGTACAACCACGGAGACTACTCTGGGCCCTCCTCCCTCTCTTTCTGTCTCCCCCTGTCTCTTCCTCTCTCTCTTTGTCAGCAACAATAAAATAATTCTTAAAAAAAAAAGTTATTCCTGTTTCTCTAAAACTTAGAGATTTGGGATCCTTTAGCCAAAGTGTCTGAAGCCTTTTTATACCTAAGCTGTTATCAATTTAGTCCAAGGTTGATAGTGTTACTTGTATTGAAGGCAAAAAGAATAGGGCAGCTGGGAAAAAGAGGGAGGAAAGAAAGGAGGATGTGAGGGGAGACAAAGAGAAGAAAGGAGATGAGATTATTCTTAAGCAAATGTGCAGCTATAGCTAATTATAATAGATTATAATATTATTAGTATTGCAGGTCATGGGCAAGGAATGTCCACCCACAGTGTGGCCACAACTGTTCTGAAAGGGCCAAATAAGAGCAAAGTAATCCCACCTCCTAACAGGAAGAAGTGGTCAGCAAGGACCCACCTTAGGAACACCTATAACATGACCGACCCCTATATCTTGAATGTTTTGTGCCCTTATTCTAATAAAATCCTAAATATCTTTATTCTTCAGGGCAGTTGCTTTCCTCCTGGCCTGTTTACTCCCACTATTTTGAGAGTGTACTTACTTTCTCTTTTAATAAATTCAGTGCTCGCTTGGTTTTGCTTATGTAACTTATTCTGTGAGTCCTCAAATCCTTTTCTGTGAGGATATCAAGAACCCATTCTTGAGGAAGACAGATGGCTCAGCAGGTTGAGGGCTCATCTTGCAGCCCTGGGTTCTGAGGTTCGTATCCTGACCCTGGCCTGTGTGTAGCCATATGCTGAACTGGGGTGTGCCCCTATTTCGTTTTTCAGTGGGGCAAGCTTTTCATGTGGGAGACCCCAGGTTTGGCTCCCATCCTGAGTGGGCTTCCCATGTAAGAGGTCCCCAGCTCATGGGGGAGTGCCTCCCATTAGGGAGGCCCCAGGCCCAGTTCCTGCCCTACACAGCCCTGCACTCACCTGCAGAATGAAACAATATAGACAACTAATGATGTACAACTACAAAGACTGTTCTGGACCCTCCCCCTTCTCTCTGTCTCTCTCTGTCTCTCTCCCTGTTTGTCAAAAACAATAAAAAATAAATCTTTAAAAAAAGAACCCATTCTCCAGTAACAGTGGTATTTCATGATTTTGGTAATTTTTAATAAACAACATATTTTTGTAGAAGTCAGTAATTCACCCAAATATACTGGATTTTACTCTTTAAAATCTTTTGCCATAATCTAGTAATGGTTTGATTCTTTTTATTTATTTATATCAGCCTGTTCTATGCTGGGTAAATTTTAAAATATTAATTAGCTGATAAAGTTTTATGGTAAGTAAGGCTGGAAGGAGCAATTCCACATAAACAGCTTTCTCCTTTGTTCAAAAGCAACATAACTTTGTCTTCTAATAGATTACAAAGATATATCCAAATAATTTGCCAGTAAGGTGTACTTGAATGATACAATGTTGGCAAGTGGCCAAATTATATTGAGATACTAAATGTGATTGAGAAAATTATTATGTCCCAACCTTGAAAACTTTACAGACTGCTGAACACTAAAATAGGGCAATATGTCTTTAAAATAGCTAACAACAGCAAGCAAAATTAAATAATATATCTTCTATCAGCTCTCAAAGACAAATAAATCTACTTTGTCCATTCACCTCAAGGGAATACATAGTTCAATTATATTTCCACTAAAGCTGTCCTTTCTGAGTTCATTATATCCAAAAGAAACTTGCTATAAAGCCCAAACTAGATATATTCTTTAAGTCCTAAAACACATGCACACAGATATAGTAATCACTGAGATTCCTTTCCCGATCCAAACTCTTTTCCAAAAAGTACGAAACAGCACCTTCATATTGCAAAGAAAGAAAAACTTAACAGTGTTTTTTTCCAATTAGAATATATTTTCAAGCAATAAAATGCACAGGAGTTGTGTTCAATTTGATAGATTGACAATTATATTGCTTCATCTAACTACCATGTGAAACAAAATATAGACTTTTTGTATTACCCCAGATTTTTCTAAATTTCTCATATTATAGTTATGTTTTCCCACCCTGGTTTACTCAGCAGCAGAAAGTTTCTAACTTCTATCAACAATAATTAGTTTACTTGTTTACTCATATTTGGCTTCTTTCATTCAAAATTGAAGGTCTTCAAGTTCAACCCTCAGATATTCATTCTTTTATTTGCTGAATACTATTTCATTGTACAGTTGAACCATATCTCATATATCCATTCTCCTGTTAACAGACAATTGTTTTGTTTTGTCTTTGATTTTGCAGTTGCTAACTCTTATGAATAATAATGCTATGAATATAAATTACTTGTAAAGTCTTTATTTGCATAGGGATTAATTATGTAGTATAGTGTAAATGTGTGTTCAAAAGAAACTGCCAAAGACTCGTCCAAAGTATAGTATCATTTTTACATTCCCAGCTGCAGTATACGGAGATTTTATTTGCTCTATGTTCTCCCCAATATTTAGCATTGAAATCTTTTTGAAATCTTCCTGATGTTTGGTGTGATGACAGAGAAAAGCTTAGGAAGTGCCACTATGTGCTACATGTCTGACTTTTCATTTACCGTATTTTCCGGCGTATAAGACGACCGGGCGTATAAGACGACCCCCTAATTTTACAGTTAAAACATAGGTTTAGGCCTATATTCACTGTATAAGACTACCCCCCACTTCCGAGGCTGTAGTCTTATACAGCGAATATAGGCCTAAACCTATGTTTTAACTGTAAAATTTGGGGGTCATCTTATACGCCGGAAAATACTAGTAGTGTTTGTTTGTTTTCTGTCAAGATTAGAACACAGTAGAATAAATACTCAATTAAACAAATTATTATTTAAATACAGATAATTAGTTCTGGTAGAAAAGAATTAAATATTTTTGTGCCTAGTTATTTTTAAAATTTGTTAAATCATATGAGTGGGATATAAATATTTCTGATTTTATTGTATGGATGTATATTTTTCTTCTTTGTTTGTCTACCACTTGTATTTAGTTGCTTGCCAAAGTTATTTGAATTAAATTGTTGAAACAAGCATAAATTTTCAGAGCTGATAGAGGTATTTAAAAAATTTTTTTGCTTTGCCACACACAGGACACTGACTCACTACCGGTAATAAAAATGACTGAAACAAATTACTGTCAAAGCCTGTTCAGTGTCCTTAGCAGATACAATTTTGCTCTTCTCAGAATTAAAAAGTACACTATAAAATACTTTTTCTGTTGTTCACTGATATTTCCTATCTCCATTTTCTTGTCCCATTTTTTTAGTAACCTTAACTGGAAAATATTTGCTTAGGAAAGTTATTTTTCTCCATTCGTATTTAATATCTTGTCCTTTTCCTAACGATTCCTGAATTTGGTTATATTTTTCCCTCTTTTCTCTAAGATCATAGGCCAATTCTATGATACACCCTGCTCTAACCACTTTTATGAATAAGTCTTGAGTTAAAGATCTTCCATTTTTGAATGACTGAGAATTGAAATATTGAGGTTTCTCTCAGAGGCCTGAGTCTGTTTATCTGGTTACCCAGATCATGAATGGAGAGTAAGGTGACTTTGATATTCCTTCACCACAGTATTATTTCCCATCTAGAGATTTTCTACATACAGTTAAGGGTATATCTTGCTGAAAATGACTTTGCATGTCACCCTAACCATTGTAGCCACTGTATGAAAGAGGACTTGGAAACACTGAGTATACTTGAACCAATGTTCAGCTGAGACTACCTTCATACAGCTGACACAAAACACGCCTCAATTTTATGATGCTATCAGTTTCTTAAAAAGTTTTTCATTAAGACTTACTCTCATGTTGTGAATATGATGCTGTTGTAGTATTTTCTGTCCAGGGTTCACTGCTGTGCGGCCTTGAAGAATGAGGACTCAGACACAGAAAAGGAGGAAAGCAAGAAAGTTTATTGAGAGTAAAGGCAGAGAAAGTACACTTCTAAGAAGGGAAAGTGGCCTCGAGCAAGAAGAGGTGCCTCTAAAGGCACATTATAGGGTCTGAGCAGTTTTCATTGCCTTTCTTGGGAAAAGACAACACCCTTTTGGGTATAGGGTCTTTTGATTGGTAGTCCATTACATCACTTCTTTAGCTAATCTTCCCTTCTATCTCCTCCTATGATTGCTTAATTTGGGGCTGGGTCTCCTGAGAATAGGGTGGTAATCATCCTGGCAATGTGTGCTCTATAGGAGGGGGTCCCAAGAAAACGCTACTCTAGCTGCCTACCTAGTTTTTTTTTTTGAGATATAACCCCCTTAAATATCTATGGCAGGTTGAGAGGCTGAAAGTCTCTTCTTCCCTATCGACTTCCTGCTGAATGTGGTTATTGTTCCTGCCTACTGGGGAGTCATGAGCTCTCATCCTAAGTAGGCTAGAAGAAAAGTGTTCAGGACCCATCCAGCAGATCTCATTTAGTTCTTCAAACAAGGTAGGTTGGAAGTGTTGCTGGGGCATGAGCTATATTTGTTATCTCTAGGCCAGGAGAGATAGTTCCAGTCTAAAACCCACCTATCCTTGATTAGTAAGCCAAATTAAATTAGAAACTGAAAAGACAGCACAAAGGTTAAGAAATGGAGGTTTAGAGAAGGGCTGTTTAAAGAGGGGTCTTTTTCTGCTATCAGTGGTGAATAGATTCAAGCCTTCTTTCCATGACAACTTACATCCTTTTACCTTTCAACTTTTTAATGAAATATAACATACATATTTAAAAATGCAAAAATGGGGATGCCAGGACTGCTCAGCAGGTTCAGTTCTTGCCTTGGAACTACAAGGTCCAGGGATCGAATTCCAGCCTTAGCATGTGCAAACCTACCGTATTTTCCGGCGTATAAGATGACTGGGCATATAAGACGACCCCCTAATTTTACAGTTAAAACATAGGTTTAGGCCTATATTCGCTGTATAAGACTACAGACTCGGAAGTGGGGGGG
>PVKE010048796.1:0-11463 GCA_004027555.1 Craseonycteris thonglongyai | reverse complement strand
TCAAAGCCCACAACTAGCATAACACAACTGTAGCTGCATTCTATTTGCCTAAGTAGGGCACACCAGCCTAGATTTGGAAAAAAAGTAAATGGGTTGGTACGTGCCAGTTCAGGGATTCAATCCTCAGACCCCAGGGCTGCAAAGTGAGCATTCAACCCGCTGAGCCATCCTGGCATTCCCAATTTTAATCGTTTTAAATGAAACTATTGAACTAGCAGAAAGAGATTTTTTCACGTGCAAAAGCCACAGAAAAGAGTCATAAAGCAGTAATTGATAAATTAGACCCCATAAAACATGTTAAATTATATAAAAAATATCATAACACTTAAGTGACAAACTGAAAAATAAGCCACAAATAAGAAAAACATCAATACTCTTAATATACAAAGCAAACTTACAAATCTTAAATTCCATTGACAAAACACCAATAGAAATATTAACAAAGAAAATTCATTACATAAAAGTTTAGCCTCACCATAATAAAATCATTGCTTATTAAAATAACAGTGATGTGTTACTTTTCAACCAACAGATGAAAAATAACACCAAGAAAAGGTAATTTGTTGTGCCATGAGACAGGTCCTTTTCAGATACTGATGGGAGTTGAAGTTGCCCAACCATTTTCTAGGCCATATTCATGTAGCACAATATAACAGTATCTATACTTGACCCAGTATCTATTTACATAGCCCAGAGAAATAATTATATATTTACATATTTCATAAATAAAAAATACATACCATATTTTCCGGTGTATAAGACGACCGGGCGTATAAGACAACCCCCTAATTTTACAGTTAAAACATAGGTTTAGGCCTATATTCGCTGTATAAGACTACCCCCCACTTCCGAGGCTGTAGTCTTATACAGCGAATATAGGCCTAAACCTATGTTTTAACTGTAAAATTAGGGGGTCGTCTTATACGCCCAGTCGTCTTATACGCCGGAAAATACGGTATATGTATATTTTGATATAATTATATTTTCTGTATTATATGTACAAAGTTATCCATGATATTACTTAATTAAGCTAATGAAAAATTGCATAGGCAACAAATGTAAAATGGTTAAATAAATTATAACTTGCCACTAATTGATTTTAAATTTTGATATGCTTGGGAACCCTTCTTCAAGGGAGATTTTGTGCAGAAGCCCAATAAGTAAGTTAGTTAAATGTGGAGCTACTCTGTTTGAAAAGTGCAAGGGAAGCCTAGAGCCCAGTTGACTCAATGGCCTCCCTCCCTGCTTCCCCCAAGCCCCATGGTGGCCACCAAGACACCTCTATGAATACTCAAGACTTCATGGAAAATTGTGAGAAAAGAAACCCTGCTATACAATATTATAAGACTATTTAATTCATTCTTTGAAAAAAAATTGTAATGATGAGAGCAAAGTTCAGGATATAATATGACATAAAAATTACATCGGGAAACTGTCTAATTGTTGCCAACCAGTGTCACCCCATTAAATTTAACAATAAAATATAATAATATTAAAAAAAATAATAATATATAATCTCAACTAGATACATTTATGTATGTAAATAGCCAGTGATTCTATTTTGTTCTTTATGGTTATCTGTTATTTTCCATTTTTCTATCAAGACCATGAATCCCTTTCATAATTAAGAGGAAATGGAAAATTATTAACAGACATTTGTAGTCTTTATTCAGGCCCTCTACTTCATGCAGGAATTAATATAGGCATGTGTAGGGGGAAAAAAAGTTGAAATTTTTTTTTTATTAGAAACAGCTAAAGAGCTCTCCAATAATCTACCTCTGGGACGTTTATCTTCAGTGTTATTCAGAGCACATCTGAAATCAATTATAGCCCCCCCAACTGGCTGCAGGAACCTCTGTGTGCCTCCAGCCATCTCCACAGCAAATTGCCTCAGCTGTAGGCGAGTCAGAATTTCTCAGTTGCCTTGGTTGACCTAGAAATGTTTTATGTAATTTGCCATTATCTGGAAGGGAAACAGTTGTTATGAAATAAATTTTCTTTGGCTTTGTCTTGTTAAAGGGGTGCCAAAAAATATTCTTCATCGTTAAGACATACCAGAAGAAAAATAACACATATTCAGTAAATAAATGAAATCTCAAAAATTAATCCAAAGAAAAATTACTGTTAATCCATCTCTAGCTACACAAAGTAAAAGGTTATTTGCTTTTTAATCTTTGAATACCAGAAATAGGACATCTATAAGGACTGTGAATATGGAAACAAGAGGAAGAACTTTCCTTTTTCCTTCATTCCTCCAATAAGCATTGACCTGAAAAGCTATAATATGAAGGTACAGTAACTAGGGGCTGGAAATAGAAATTCATGCACAGTAGGGGCGAGAATGGAGGCAGAAATGTAAAGAAATGATTGCAGTTTATTGAAGAGTGCTATAATAAAGGTGTGTGTGAGCTGTTCTGGAAATTCACAAGAGAAAACCACTAACTTACTTTCCTAAGGGTAGAGGGACAAGGGAAAGAAATTGTGAAGGAGGGATGCGAAGGGGAGGATGGGGACAGAAATATCCAGTGCTTCTCAGAGGCTTTGACAGCATTACAACCTTAAAAAAAAATTAAAAAAATGTAGGAAAAACAGGGGAAGTATGTTACAAAAAAGAAAATAATTGATCTAATTTTACACTGCCTTCAGGCAATTCAACTATATTTCTATAGCTCATTCACTTGCCTATTCTTTAAAATTATTATCTTGTACCCTCTCTCTCCTCAAATCTCCAGCACTTCCTCCCCATCTTCTTTCCATCTTCTCTGTCAGATGATGAGCGTGCTTTCTTTTCACTGAGAAAACAGAGGCAATCAGAAAAATGCCAGTATTCTCTGCCATTCCTTCTGTGGCTGTGGATAAACTCTTGGCCTCCTCGCTGAGGTGAAGCCCTTTACTTGTGTGGGAGATCTTATCCCTCTTGCCAACTCAGAAACACTACTTCAACAATTGTTTCCTCTCTCCCTTGCATCTGCAGTTTCCCTCTCTACTACGTCATTCACATGGGCATACAAAAATGCTAGATCTTAAAATAAACCCCCCACTTGACCCCACATTCCCTCTCAGCTACCATAACACATCTCTGCCTCCCTACACAAAACTTCTATAAAAGGTTGACTACATGGTGTCTCAAATCCCATTCTTTCCATTCTCTCTTGAATGCATTCCTTCCAGTCTTCCCTCACCACTCCACTGAAGCAGCTTTCATAAACATCCCTCACCTAGCTCCATCACTCACCCTATCCTCCACATCCCTTGCTACCACCACCATTTGATATACCATTTATTTACTTGCTTGTTTGATGCCTATCTCCTTCAACTAGGTTGTAGTCTCTAAGAACTCTATCCCAAGGACTCAGAACATTGCCTGACATAACAGGTATTCGATAATATTTGTTAAATGGGTGAAATAAATTATTGTGCATAAGATGATGCAATTATCAGGTTGAGAAGAAGAGAGTCAAATCCAGACTTTAAAATTATGCTCCCCCTTCTCTCTGTCTATTTCTCTCTGTCAAAAATCAATAAAATCTTTAAAAAAAAAAAAAAAAAGAAGCTGGGATGGCTCAGAGCGTTGAGCACTCGCTTTGAAGCCCCTGGGACTGAGGATCGAATCCCAGCTTGGGCCCATGCGGACCCACATGCTGAACTGGGGTGTGCCCCCAGTTCAGTTCTTGCCGTGGCCTATGTGGGAGGCTCCCGGCCCAGTTCCTGCCCTGTGCAGCCCTGTACAAACCTGTGGAGTAAAACTATATTGAAAACTAATGTCAACTATGGAGATTGCTGTGGGGCCTCCCCCTTCTCTCTCTCTCTCTCTCTCTCTCTCTATTTCTCTCTGTCAAAAATCAATAAAATCTTTAAAAATAAAATAAAATAAAATCATGTACCCCAAAGAGTCATGCTACAACCTGGGCCTCTGATAGAGATTATTAGAATAGAGAGCAGTATTATTAGTAGAGTAGGGTCTATAGTAAAAGGAAGGAAGATTTGAGGTGGAAAGTTGGAAAATCACTTAGCAGTTTGCAAAATAAGCATAACATTAGAGAAATTGCCTGCTTACTCGGAGGTGAGTAATCTGGTAGTCTTGGATACCTACTACACAATGCAGAATGAAAAATGGAACCACAGGAGCCTATAAATGATCTAAGCAGATGTCACAAAGCCCAAGCTCACACACAAGGAGCTTAGCAGGTTCTCTAAGAGCCACAAATTTAGGTGCTCCAGCTACAGAAGCTTAAAAGCAACCCACTAGGAGGGTGGTACTAGAGAGGGCACACCCCACACAATCCCAGAAGCCTTTGCAAGAACTTCAATGATCTAGTGTGGTTTCATTCATTCTTAGCACAGCCCTTCATGCCTCAATAGCCTTTCACACCTCATCAATAATTCTCTACAACACAGTTGAATCCATGGTAGCATAAAACAATAATTTTTTTAACTCAGTCATCTGAGATTGTGAAGATAAGACTAAATTGTGTTCAGTATAGATATACAGTATAGTTTATAGCTTACACTATGACATGCAGTCTGACACAAATTCTGATCTGTTGTGATGAATTTCACTGATTCAACTGTATACCTCCTTTTGGACCACCCTGTATCTTGGAAAGCTATCCATAGAATGTGGTTGTAAGTTTTTAAAGCCTTCGTTTGAAGAGGTAAACTTTCAGGGTGGGGGTGGGGACGAATCTATTTAGTGGAAGAGCTCAACCCCCAATCACGACAAATAAATGGGACATTAGTATATTTCTCCAAAGGATAAAAACAAGAATCAATTCGTAAGTGTGCTTGATTTTTATTTGTAATTTCTGTTTGACTCATGCTAAAGGTATTTGAGAGGTAATACATATATCACAACTCTGGCATCATGGAAGTAACATCTGATAACAACAATCCAACACAAATTGGTATTCAATGGTCCAGGGAATGAGAGATTTCTTACTTTAGTAATTCTGTACTCTAAAGAGAGAAAATAGTCTGTGGGTAACTAAGAATACTTTTCCAAGTAAGAGATTGGTTTTTCCAAGATTGGCAATATAATATTCTTAAAACTGGGGATAAAAAACTAGCAGTACCAAAGGAAATTCCAATAATAAGGCTGTTAACTCGGTAAACCAGAAAGAGAGAGAAATAAGGGCTTAATATCAAAATTTTCCAACTCTTCCACCCTCATTAGCACTTCTGATCTCAGATTTCACTGCTGGCATTAGCAATGGTGTATTGAAGCTTGTTTTTGTCACACGGTGAAGATTTATTTAACTTGAAAGTCCTTCCCAGTTCATGTGGATTGAAATCATAACTAAATACCTTGTCACATGTTTCTTATTGTGGATAGGCATACACAGCTTTCCAAAGAATAATTATTATTCCAGTGAGCAGACATTGCCCAGACTTTCAAAGGTAGACTATAGATCTTGAAAAACTAAAAACTTTGCTTATGATTTTTAATCAGCAATAGACTGTGTTCAAAATTAAGACATAAAAAACAACTCACTCTCTGGAAAACAGGAAAATTTAGCCTTTGAAAAGCTAATTTCCTCTTTGTGCCAGCTTCTATGATCTATGATTAAAAGATGGTTTAAAAAAAAAAGAAAAAGAAACAAAAAACACTCATTTTCTCCCTGTATTCAGTAGTCCAAATATCATGAGATGTTCTAAAGATAGAATTTTTTGCTTTGGGAGGCAATGAAATGGTTTTCATTAGGACCATCACTCTATCTTCTAGCCAAATCTTCTTAAAGTCCCTACAATCTGATATCCAAAGATATAACATTCAAGGCAGCATAACATAAAATTCAACTATAGGCTCTTGAATCAGAACACTTGAGTTTGAATTTTTCATTCTACCTTGTATCCTGACCTTGAGCTATTAACTTCTATAAGCCTCAGTTTTCTCATCTACAAAATGAGCTAGAAGTATGACCTCTGTCATACTTTTAGGGTTATTGAAAAAAATTAATGAAATAATACATGTAAACAACCTAGCACAGAGTAAGTAAATGCTCAAGCGCTGTTATCAGTGATCATTATTGTGACTGTGACAGTGATCATGATGAGTAGCACAGTTTGTAATGAGTGAGTTTGATTTCCCTCCCTAGTGCCACTTGCTTGCCTGGCACACAAGTCACATAATATTTCCTTTTAAAATGTTGAGTATTAATGCTTGACAGTGGGCTGAGTTCCAACTTGGATCCATGCTCTTGAAAGTCAAAAAATGTAACTGTTCCTCTCTATTCCATTTGATCTACCCTCATTGTTCCTTCAACTTTCTTCCCAACTTCCAGAAATAACTAGAGAAGGAAAGCATGAGGAAACTTGGTTCCAAACAGGAGAATGTCTTTTAGGATTTGGAACCTGAGGAGCACAAAGTTTACTCTTGGGAGAGTTGGAATGGGGTAACATAAAATGAAATATGAAGGACACTCAGCCCAAGTGAAAAAGAAATCAAACCTTGATTTATGTATATGTGAGTCATTGGTAGGACATAATAAAAGACCAGTCTGGCAGCTACTGTTTGCCCCCACCCTCCATAATTGTGCCTTGAACCTTCCCATCTCCTTAAGACAAGCTCCCTTCATGGTCTAGCTATTTTAAAAAAGTACCAGTGAACAAAATGTAAAATTAAACCAGTAGATTATGAACCAAGAAATGATGACAATAAAGCAGGTAACATTACTGGAACACTGAAAAGGGACATCCAGGTAAGTTAACGGATCCTGGACTACTTCGACATCTTCACCTAAGTCCTGTCCAGAAAAGAAACTTCAGTCCTTGTTGTTATACGGGGTTGACAAGCATACTTAGTCAATTATTACCAATGACTGGCCTTCACGTTATAAAATGTTGTTTTTTGAAACTAAAAAGAACCTGCAACGGTCTTCCCTGTTGTGTTTCCCCATCCCTCCATAGTTATGCCCTTTAACCTCCATTTTTTTTTGTCTTCTTTCTTCTTCTTCTTTTACTGCAGGATTTAAAAATCCTTTGAAACATGTTGTTTCCAGATGTAGGTCCCAAGTGCCCTGTCATTTACTTCCTGTCCAAGCACTGAGCAGATGAAATTACACAAGTTCGGCTGTATGAGTCCACCCTCCAATGCCTTTATTAAACTCAGGGATTTTAAAGTCTGCCCAATTCCTGGCAGAGACTGTTCCATACTTCCACCCCCAAAGCTGTAAATTATTACCTCATTAAACTCAATTGTAAATGATTAGGTGTCTGGAATGCACTTTCCTTTCCCTGCAGCCTCCTTGGAGTAATTACTGCTCACAGGCCTCCCTACTTAACGTAGCACATTACTCAAGCAGGGCAGTGTTTGAGTAGCTCACTGAGGGAGGAGGTTTTATTTTTGTTAGGGTATTATAACTCTATCTTTTGGTTCCAACTGCAGAAGATTTGTGATCTCCCATTTCCCACTGAGCAATCTCTCTTTTAACAAGAGAAAGCTGTAATCAACGGGTCTTTTTCAAGAATTCATTTTTCTTTCTACCACACAGGCAATTGGAACTGTAGAACTTGTTGTTTCTGAACATCAGTGAGATCGTTTAACATTTTTAAAAGGCTGTTGTTGCTGCCATTAATTTCCATAGGTAATCATCTGGGAAGAGGGTAAATCTTAAAAGTTCTCATCAAAAAAATAAAATAAAATAAAATTTGTAACTGTGTGGTGATGGATGTTAACTAGACTCATCGTGGTGATCATTTTGCAATACATACAAATATTGAATCTTTATGTTGTATACCTGAAACTAATATAATGTTATATGTCAATTATACTTCAGTTAAAGAAAAAAGATCCTCTAGAAATGTTTAAACTTTTTTTCTGAGACAAAGAAAAACAAAGGTAACTCAGATAATCAGGGCCTATATACAACCAATTTTGATTCTTTGATGAAGTTCATTTTTAAAAACATGAAGAGTATAGAAAGGTCATGGGTAAAGCGTTGGAGAGACAGAAAGAGGAGGAGCTGTCACATTGAATAAATAATCTATCCAAAGTTCCCAGCCTGTTTGCCATCACTTTACCAGGATAGGTAAAACTAATATTCCCTGAGGGGCAAAGTTCAGGAGGTCAGTCCTTTTTCTTATGGAGGTTTTTGCCTCTTTAGTTGATTTATTGGTTTAGTTTTCAGATTTTCACTCTGCATGTCTTGGGCTGTTCTGCCATTTGGTTCACTGCAGTCAATCACTTGTGCTTCACTATGTCCCTGGAATACAGGTAAAGATATTGACCATCAAAAGGAGGGGAAAATAATAAGGGCCATCAAGCAAAATGGGTTAGCTGAGGTCAAACAATTGTTAACAGTACAGTCAGTTTGAAATAGAGTTTCCACCATGTGTGGAAAAAAAATCAAAAATAGATAAAGAAATGGAGCCTCACTCATTGCTTCCTGACATCTATAAAGGAAACACTCAGAAAGAGATACAGGAATGGAGCGTCATTCATTTCTAACTCAGCCTATGAATGTGTTCTTGTGGATTACAGATGACGCTTAAGAGAGATTCATTCATATCTGGACTTGACAGAAAAGAGTAGCTGAGGTGTCCATTTGTCTGCATTCGTTTGTCATGGAGAAAGTCCAGAGGTACTTTGCCGGGAGACTACTTTCTAATTGGGATGGAATAAAAGGATATAACTTGGTCTTGGTCCTGGCCTGGCACCTTGGAATACACGGAAGGATTGTAGGAAAGAGGTAAAGGAGCTGTTTTCCTGAGGAAGAAAAAGAAGCATAGTGTTACCCAAGTGACTTAGAGCATAGCTCCCTTCTGCCTCCATAAAGCACAGCTTTCGTTTGGTGAGAACTGAAGAAACTGCAGCATCACTCAGACACCCCGAGAGCCTGAGGATTTGGGAAGTGATCTTTTGGCCATGTCATCAATATTGTCATGGTGGACACCAGAGGCAGTGATGATGCTGAGTCAGGATTCTCATCAAGTTTCATGAATGTCAGACATTCAAAAGGGTGCACATGGTGGAAGAATATGACCTAAAATAAGACAGCAGAGAAATAACCAACTAAGACTTGACGTCCTTTGTCAGCCTTGGGCAAATACCAGTGGAATTTATTACAACAGTGACCCTAGCCAGACCTCTGGTCTGGTGAGTTCTGGGAAAATCAGTTTACACAAAGAAACATATTAAATTAGTACCACAAAATGGGCACTGAAAAAATTAACTAGTAAAGTAGACTGAATAGAAGCAAAGCAGGTTTCTAAATAGTTCATGTTAACTATGTTTTAAGCAATTTACTTCCTGATTAATTTTTTTATTCCTTTTTAATTTATCATTTAAAAGTTTATTAGAAAGTTAAGGTTATTTTTCCCCCACAGAAGGAGGGGAAATGGTATGAAAAATCTTTGACTATTAATGCTATAAGTCTTTTTATATATTTGTAGGCCATTTGTATGTTTTTTGTTTTCGAATTACCTGCTAAGACATTTTCCTATTTGTCATTTTCTTCTTGATTTATAAGAACCTTTTTATTTTAAGGACAATAACACTCTTTGACTTTTATTTCACAAATATATTTTACCTGCTTTAGCATATGACTTTTAAATTTGTATATAATAATTTTGAGGTAGAAAATTTTTATTTTTTATTCTCCTTTATTATTTTTCTTAGAAAAATATGCTTAGAAATATTTTACTAGCCCTGTAAGAAGAATCTATTCTTCTATATTTTTTAGAATTTTTCTTTCGTAGTTTCTTTTTTCAAATTAACTCTTAGATGATAATATTTGAAGTAATGAGTCAGAAAGGCTCACATTTTTACAAATAGGTACTGTTTTTCCTTTTATTGAATAAGATATTACCCTGCAAAATGTTGGAAAACCCCAATTTTTTCTTTATCACAAGCTGAAACCTTGTCTTTTTCTTGAATGTCTATTCTGTTTTACTAAATTACATTGGTTTACTCTTGTGCCAATACCACAACGTTAAATTACAGTATGTTCAAAATTTCTGTGATTCAAATGTCACCTCATAATTCTTTGTTTTTCACAATTTTATTGCAGTGTTTTACTTCAGGTTAAGATATAGAAGATTGTGATACACCATGTTTTTCACCAATTAGAAAAATATGGATAAATTAAAATTTCCTATGTTTTAACACATTGGAGAGCTATGAATGAAAAGGATCTAAAGACTTCCAAAGAGGGAAAGGCCCTTCCTGAATGAGGAGAAACCCTGAGCTGCCTTTCTCCTGGGAGTACGTACTTGCTGAGTTTATGCAGAAAGAATCTGCTGGGGTAAGGAGTAACCAGTCACACTTTTAACTGGCATAATGACTATGCCATGTGAGCTGATGTAATGGAATAGAATCTTCAGAACACCAAATACAAAGCTAGTCCTTCCTTCCAGCAATTCTCCCCACTGGCCTTCTGTTCAGTGTCTAGCAGAAGCATCTGGGAATCCGGGAAGGCTGGAAAGCAAACGTAGATCCTAAAATCCACTAAAAGAAAGAGGCTGTTATATACACGATTTCATTCTCAAGACATTCAAAAACAAATGCAACCTAAAACTGCAAACCAGCCTGAATCCTGTTAAATTCCTGATAGGATTAAAGCAAAAAGCCATCCCAACCCCCTTCAAGCTGCTTGAGAAGAAAAAAAAGGTACACCTCTTCTGGGGGACAGTAATACTGTAGACCAGGGATTCCCAACCCTGTGCCCGCGAGTGCCATGGCGCCCGCAGCCCGATTTGTGTGCGCCCGCCCTTATTTGGCTGCATCAGAAGTTTTTCATAAACACTAAGGAAAACTGTAATTTATTTTTATACATTGGTTAAAATTTTAAAATATTGTTGGAGCATCTACACAGGTTGATTATATTCGTTGGTATGTCTGAGATATCGTATGTGTAAGTGTTTCCCTAGCTGTCGCCTTTGTACACGTCGCGTCTTGTGTAGCCGCTGCGCTCTTTACACTCTCCTCCCCCCACCGGGAGACGCCACGTTGCCGTTTTGATTGCGGTTGCTGGACTGATCGGGTCGTGATGGTTAGCTAGGGTCACAGTGTTTGGATAGATTCGATTTTAAATGAACTCAAAGCGAGGTAGGTCATCTATTATTATGGTGGCAATTTGATATGATATTGTAGTTCTATAACTATTTTTATTTTTATTTTTTTAGTCCTAAAATGAGTGGACCAAATAAGAGAAAACTAACCTATAATTTGAACACAGACTGGGAGGAATCATATTGTTTCATTCATTTAAAAGGTAAATGCGTTTGCCTGTTGTGTGGCAGTAGTACTGCAGTGCCGAAAAAACATCATGTTGAACGTCACTTTCAGACAAGTCATACCACTTTTGATACGAATTATCCACTTAAATCTGAAGTAAGAAAGAAAAAAATAAATCAACTAAAATTAAGTTTAACTACTCAACAGACTGTTTTCACTAGACATGTGGAAAAATCTAAAAAGGCAACCATTGCTTCTTTCAAAATTTCTCACATGCTCGCAAAGAAGAA
>PVKE010048795.1:0-11465 GCA_004027555.1 Craseonycteris thonglongyai | reverse complement strand
TGATTTATTTTTTTCTTTCTTACTTCAGATTTAAGTGGATAATTCGTATCAAAAGTGGTATGACTTGTCTGAAAGTGACGTTCAACATTATGTTTTTTCGGCACTGCAATACTACTGCCACACAACAGGCAAACACATTTACCTTTTAAATGAATGAAACAATATGATTCCTCCCAGTCTGTGTTAAAATTATAGGTTCGTTTTCTCTTATTTGGTCCACTCATTTTAGGACTCAAAAAATCAAAATCAAAATAGTTATAGAACGACAATATCATATCAAATTGCCACCATAATAATAGATGACCTACCTCTCTTTTAGTTCATTTAAAATCGAATATATCCAAACACTGTGATCCTAGCTAACTGTCACGACCCGATCAGTCCAGCAACCGCAATCAAAACGGCAACTTGGCGCCTCCCGGTTGGGGGGAGGAGAGTGTAAAGAGCGCAGCGGCTACACAAGACGCGACGTGTACAAAGGCGAAAGCTAGGGAAACACTTATACATACGATATTGCAAACATGCCAACGAATAGAATAAACCTGTGTAGATACTCAAACCATATTTTAAAATTCTAACAAATGTATAAAAATAAATGATAGTTTTACTTAGTGTTTATGAGAAACTTCTGATGCAGTCAAATAATGATGGGCGCACACAAATCGGGCCGCAGGTGCCATGGTGCCCGCGGGCACGGGATTGGGAATCCCTGGTCTAGACTCTAGACTCGGGGTGTGAGCAGGGCTGTTATGCCCTAAAATGCTGAGGCAGCAACCCCAAATAGCTTTTTCTCATCACAGTATTCCTAACACACTGTCTTTTCTGGAGCCATAGAACCAGATAGGAAAATAACAACAACAACATCAATAAAAAAACAACATAAAAGACAACCCAAAACTTGACAACCAAACACCTGCATTAAACCAACAGAAGACATTGAAAATTACCCATTTCTAATTGTATTAGTTCTATTAGTTTACAAATCCCTGAAGATCAGAGGACATATTTCTCTACTTTGCTTCCTCTACAATGTATCTGGCTTACCAAATAGAAATTGATGCTTTTTATTGGCTTTATTTCTCCTTCAATATTACATTACCTCCATAGGGAGCTGTAGCTCATATTATTTTAGTTATGGTCCCCTGAAGAGGCCTTGAGAAACGTTTCCTTCTTTATATCTTCTCTGTCCTCTTGGTGTAAGCAGTGCTCAGCTGGGGTTGCCTAGTACATAAACATCACCTGTGTTATTGTGATGACTTAAGCATGTCCTGTAACTTGAAGACTTTACTTGTTTTTCCACCTTCTACATGCTGATCATCTCTAATCATTGTTCCAAACTTAAATTATTTTTGTCAAATTTGGCAACCCGGAACACTTCCCAGCTGTTCACTGGTGATCCATAGCTATGCAACATTGCAAACATCTGTTCTGGCTGGAGCAACCCTCATATTTTACCAAATGGAGTACTGTGGCCATCTGTCTCCCCTTTCTTCCAGACGACTCCAGAGTTCTGTTGAGGTGAGGGAAATTAAAGAGCCATTCTGTGAATGAGAAAAGCTTAGTGTGGTAGCAAAGAACTTCTATTCTAAAATCGAAATATTTGACAAATGTACATTTGATTACACCTCAGAAATTTTTTGTCATCAGGTATAGGAGATTTCATTATCTCCTTATATTTATTTTTGTCCTTCAGTATTGCCTGATTGGTTCGGAGGCACCCACACTTACACTCTGAGGGCCGGGAAGCCTGGATTAGTGGTCTTCCATAGGGCTTCCCTGGGTGCTGGGGGGAAGAGCCAGCTTAGGAAGTTGGGTCTCTTAATAGTTTGGGAACAGAGCCATTGATACACTGTGTTTTTGGCAAAGGTGGATCTGTGTTATAGGGAGAAACAGGAGAAGGATATGAATTTCTATTTTAGGCTACAGATGAATCTTCAGAGGGAGGGAACATGCAGTGTTTCTAGTCCATGGTTCATCTTAGGCTGTTTCGTGGCACAGTTCAACTCACTTGCCCTGATCTCTGAAAGAGAAGTGCCTCTGAGAAGTGGCATACAAGATGAACATTTGCTTTAAAATAATAATAATAATAGTAATAAAACAAATACAGATGAGTTAAATTGGTGATGTAGTAAGTGCTTTTTAGAATAAGGCGAAAATAGAATGAGCCACGTTACCCAGATCTTTTCTGTCCTGCTTTTCACACATACCCACATCCACACACACACATCCACACACACACACACACACACACATCCACATTCGGACTCACACTCACACACACATCAGTCTGTTATGATCATGAAACCTGTGACAACTTCCCTTGCATGTACCATGCTTATGAGACTGGGAACCCATCATAATGCCTAGTGAAAGTACTCCTAACAAATACTTTCTTTCAAGGCCTCTCCCTTTCAAATATAAAAACAAAAAACAGTTAAAGCAATACACAACTCAGCTGTAGACTTTATTTAAAAGCAATGTATATTTCAAGTCAAGTTCTCTAGCAATGGAAAACTCCCAATTCAGAAGAAAAATTAGCAGTGGCTTTTGTGTCTTACCATCATCCGAAATCTTATTGTACTACCAAATTATTTAACTTACGTGTCCCATAGAAAGTATTTGTGTTTTTAGATTTGGCTGTTTTCACTCAATATTCAGTTTAGGCCCTTGACAGAGCAGTGCTGGCGAAAGGAATGATTTCCACAGGCGCTGTGTCGTTCTCACCTGGAAAATCCATCACCCTGTGGTCGAGCCCTTCCTTTCTCTTTGTTAAGCTCTGGGACACTCACTCTAATGCCTCTGAATTTGGTGGCTTCCCTGCGGTCCCTTGTCTTGGGTCTCCCCTACCTCTTAGCTCTCCCCTCCCTACTGTGGGCCTCACTTGCTCTTCTTTCCTTGCCATTCCTGGAGCCCAGGGCCTTTGATTCCATTATTATCCAGCATCACACTACACGGAGGTTCTCAGACCAGCAGCCTCAGCCAATCCTTGGTGTGGTAGGCAGAATGATGGCCTCCCACAGAGCTCCACGTTCTAATCCCTGGGGCCCTGTGCGTCTGTTAAATTACATGGCAATTGGGAGTTAACGTAGTAGCAGGAGCCATTACGGTTGCTTAGCAGCAGACATCAATGTAGAGAGAGCAGCCCAGGTGGGTTCGATGTAATCACAAGGCCTTTAAATGTGGAGGAGAGGAACAGAACAGTCAGCATCAGAGCTATGCGAGGGGAGAAAGACTCCCTTGGCTGTTGCTGTCGCTGGCTTTAAGGTGAAGGCTAGGGCCCTGAGCCAAGGACTGCAGGTGGCCTCTAGAAGCTGGAAGGGGAAGAAGACAGATTCTCGCCTAGAGCCTCCAGAAAGCAGTGCAGCCCCGCAGACACCTTGATTGTAGCCCAGAGAGGTGCAGTTTGGACTTAAAGTTCTGAGTTCCGGAACTGTAAGGTAATAAACTTGTGTTGTTTTAAACCACTAAATGTGTGGTAATTTCTTACAGCAGCAGTAGGAAACTAACACACCTGGGAACTTCTTAGAAATAAAAATTCTAGGACCCTCTACTCCAGACCAACTGACTGTATCAGAAAGTCTTGAGGGGAAGCCGGGATGGCTCAGTGGGTTAAGTGCTCACTTTGCAGCGCCGGGGACCGGGGATCGAATCCCGGCCCTGGCCCGTGCGGACCCATATGCTGAACTGGGGAGTGCCCCCAGTTCAGTTCTCTCTCTGTCTCTCTCTCAAATAAAAAAAATATATTTATTAAAAAAAAAAAAAAAAAAGAAAGTCTTGGGGTGGGGTCCAGGAGTCTGTGTTTTAACAAGCCCTCTGGGGGAATTAGATGCACTCAAATTTGAGAATCTGCTTTGGGAATTGGTTTTACCTTAAGGTACTCCGTTGCCAGAGGTCTGTTGAATGGATGAGCTGGCTGTTGAATGAGTGGAGCTCTTTACAGGAGGAAATGAGCTTCTTCTGTGAGACCTGGTGAGAAAGGACACGTTCAGGCTGGTATTTGTTTCGTGTATTCTGTTACTTATGCCACAGGGACTTCTAATATTCTAACATTATGTACAATGAAGAACAAGATAGACTTAAATTGAGATAATTGACATAACACTAGTTTTATGTGTAAAACAGAATGATTGGGTATTTGTTTATTTTGAAATGACCACAATTCACCACATCTGCCTCCAAGTTCGCCCTCTTACCACCTAAGTCAGTAGAAGTTTCTCTCCTTTTGCCCACATCTGATCTCTCTACCTGGGCTCTTATACACCCTTGTCTAATAATATCACATTGCTGTGGTCTCTAACTAACATTTGGCTCCCCATCTCTGTTTGCTCTATCCCTCAGCCTTGTGAATATACCTCTATCTTTCGTATTTAAAATATCCTCCTACCCTTTGACCTTTCTCCCCTCTCGGGTTGTGCTGTTGCTGACCCCTTCCTTTTCCTGTCAAGCTTGTTGAAAGCACAGGCTTCACTTAATGTCTCCCATTCATTTCTCAGTCTCTTCAGCCTACCTTCTGCCCACATCTCACTATAATTGCTCTAGGAAGAAATGGTCACCAGATGTCCTTAACTGCCAAATCTAGTGCATGCCTACCAGCCTTACCTTATTTTATGTCTTTGCCATGTGAACACACGCTCCTTCTTGGAACTTTCTTCACAACATTCTCCCTTTGTTTTTCTGTCTTGGTGTTCTTCCTCTGTACATCCCTAAATCCATTTTCTGATAAGAAAAAAAAAGTACAGCTCACTGCTGCAGTCATTTAATTTTACATAAACATGCTCTTTGAAACTGAAGCAAATGTGACTGATTTTCAATGTGAAAATAAAATTCAAAAGCTGTTCTTGGAGTTATTTCTAAATAAAACTTGTCTATAATCCTAATGTAACAGATATACATATGATCATTATTTAATCATTTTTTTTCATGTGGAAAGCTTTGGGGGTAAAGTTAGGACTATAATCTGTGAGTTATCTTGGAGTAAACTCTGCAGCTGCAAGTGCCACCAATGAGTATTCTCAGCAGGGCAAATAGGAAATGGGTCAAGTACTGGTGTTCCTCAGGGCATCCTAACACATTATTTAAAGAAAATACACTTTCTGGGGATGCTGGAAGAGCTCAGCAGTTGAGTACTTACTTTGCAACTGTGAGGTCTGAAATTCAATTCCTAAACTCCGGCCTGTGCAAACCCATATGCTGAACTGCAGGTGCAACTGGTAACCACCACAGTGGCTTGGCATTGAAGGTTATCACCTCCCATGTGGGAGGCCCCCAGTTCAGTTCCTGTCCTGAGTGGCCCCACATCTACCTGTGTGGAATGAAACAGTGTTGCAGCTAATGATGTGCAACTATGGAGACTGCTCTGGGCCCTCCCCACTTCTCTTACTCAATCTGTTTCTCACCTCTCAAAAAAACAAACAAACAAAAAACACTTTTTTTTTGGGTAACACTTCATTCATTCCATGGCTTTGGTTGATTGACAGATCTGTATCTCCATTATAAAAATCTTCTCTGAGCATCACACCTGTATTTTTAAATGTGTACTAGACATCTCTACTTGAATGTCTGCAGGTGTTTCCAGCTGGTGGGTTCAAAGTCAAACTTACTGTCTTCACTTTCTCTTCACCTATTTTATAGCTGCAAAATGAAAAGTAAACCCAGATTAGTAGTTTTCAGTGTATGGGTCATGACCCATTGGTGAGTCTGAGAAATAATTTAGAAGGTTGTGATTACCATTAAAACAAACTAGCTAGCAAACAAACAAAACACACACAAAAGTGAGTTTATATCCTAATGAGAATAGGCAAGGTTTTTAAAAAAGATTTGTTTACTGTTTTATCTCTAGCATTTGTAATAGAACAGTGCTTGGCATAGGTACTGGATCAATGTCTATTTGTTGAAATAATGACTCAGTTGTGATATAAAATGGATATCCTACTGTGGGTTGTAGTCAGAAAGTTAGAAAGCTATTGGACCAGATGACCTCTAATGTCCCTTTCAACTTAAAAATTACAAATATAATTTTCCTGATTTTCTTTTAATGCGCAATGGTTTGATTTGCCAGTGGTTGAGGTGTGTAGCAGAACTCTTGGTGTTTTTGCTTGTGTGGTGAACGTTAGAGAGGTCTGAGGGGGAGGAAAAGGAAGTAGTATTTGGTGAAGGTGGTTGTGAAGACACTGTGTTGGGTCAGATATGGGCAGATGGCTGCGTGTGGACTAAGTACTGAGCTGGCTGGCTTAACACAACATTGTTGTGCCTAGAAAGGGACAGCATGGAATTTGTGATGTGAAACAAGATAGTGGAGTCTGCTCCTGCCGCTGCCAGCCAGCTTTTCAGAGAGATGTTTTAGGGACATCTGTTAAGTCTTTTTAACATCTAAGGTGGACTTCTTGATTTCAAAGGTAGCTGACTGAGAGTCAGTGGCAGACTCAAGGCAAGAGCTGCCAAAGGAAAACTCAAAGGATGTTACATCCAGTGACTTGTTTATTTAGCATATATTTAATTTACTGAGTTCCAGACACTGTGAAGCTCTGAGGACGCAAACTGAACAAGACAGACAAGGTCTCTGCTCACATGATCTGTAATTCTAGGTGAGGAGACAATAGACATACGACAGCTGTCCAGAAAAAAATCCAGCCATAAATGCCTCTATTTTTCATATTACATGGTTGGATACTTTCCGGGCAGCCCTTGTACATTAATATATGAGATTATTTCAGGTTCAGAGGAGCCCCCCTGCACCAAACAGCTTGGTTTTGCTTTGCACCATAATACAGAGAAGCTTAGAATCGGAAGCAACTGAGCTATGTCCCAGATCACCTTCAGACTGAGGCTTGTGAAATGGAAGCATACGTCAGCATGCTTCTCGATGGACACTTTTAAAGCTTTTTAAGAAAATCGATGTAGATAACATCTTGGATCCTGTACTAATGGAAACTGTGGTTGGGAGCCGAGTGGCTGAGTGAAGAAAAGAGTAGATTCGTGGGGGTGGGATGGGGCAGCTGAGGAAGTGTGTTGTGATGGAGCGGAGACCACAGGAGAGGCCTGGACCTCTTATGAGCTGTTCAAACTAAGAAGTGCCTGTTGAAGAGGAGAGTCACTTTGTTTCTCTGTTAGATAACCGCCTTCCCCAAGTACCCAGATGTGGCTCCAAAGTGAATTTGAGGAAGGACATCTCCTTCTAGAAGCTGTATCATTTTACTCTTTTCCTGAACATGTCTAATTCAGTTTTGAACATGAGTTAGCTCCATGTCCAATCAGTAGACAAATTGCAGGGCATTGTCTTGGTTGGGTGTATCATAATGTACTGCTTGCTGCCCTTTCCCCTCTTCGTTCTCCTTTGTAAAATGCATATAAAAGCTAATCTCTGTAAAGAACCTCCTTTATCTGTTCCAGGAGCATAGTTTTGCTTGTTGTGGTATATGTTCATTATTTCCTGAATATTTTTAAAAGGATTCTATTCTAGGCAGCTTATAGTGAAATATCAGATCTCTTCTGTTTACCCTATCCAGAACTAATTTCAGCCTTCTCTGCCCCAGAGAGCTGACCTGATCAATGACGTTGGTACAAGAGCTACCTGGTCCTTTGGCTTTCAATTAGGTTTGATCAATGGGGGTCCTCAAGATAGGAGGCCACATGATTGAGAGAGTGGGGTCTGAGTATTTTTTCCCCTGGCTCCTTCCTTGTGAGGTGGCCTTGGACTGATTTTGTTCCTGGACTTGTGGTCACTGTTCTTCTGGAGGCTGATACTCTACGTGATTTCCTCCAGTGTACCCCCCTACCTGCTTTCTCCCTCATCCTTTACACCTGGTTGTAAGGTGTGCGGTGGGGGTGACAGGTCTCCTCCTACTGGGTTCCTGCACGACCTCTGGTGGTGCACCTCCGCCCAACTCACACCCTTCAGAACAATCCCTTTGGAAAGGAAACCTTGACATATTCTAAATGGAGTGTGTCATCTCCTTCCTATTGGGATTTTGGCAGAAGAGAACATCAAAACAAACAACAAAGAGAGAAACACCTTTGGACAAATTGAAAGGCATAGAGACACAGAACTAGGAAGTAGATAGCCATGATGTTTGTGCACCTTTCCATATGTATTGGCCAAATGGATGGTTAGTCTTCTTTCCTGAGCTACCTGTTCAAGTCTGTTGCTCATTTTAAAATTGGGTTGTTTGTCTTTTGGTTTATGTAGGAGTGTCTTAAAATAAGTATTTGGGATTGAGTCTTGTCAGACATAAGCATTTTGTCCAGATACTATAAGTAAATATCTCTTCCCAGCCTGTGCCTTACCTCTTCATTATTTTAATGATGTCCTTTGTCTAACAAATCGTCTTTAACATATATATATATGTATGTGTGTATATATGTGTGTATATATATATATATATATATTTGTTAAATTTATGGGGGTGACATTGGTTAGTAAAAATTACAGAGGTTCCAGGTGGACAATGCTATAATACATCATCTATGTGTTGCATTGTGTGCTCACCACCCAGAGTCAGTTCTCCTTCCACCATTATTTAGTTGATTCCTCGTCCTTCCTTCACCACCCACTCCCCTCTTACCCTCAGGTAACCACTAAACTACTGACTGTGTCAATGAGTTTTTGTTTATTACTTGCCATTTGATATTCCACATACAGGTGAAGTCATATGGTTTTGATTTTTTCTGTCTGACTTATTTCGTGTAGCATAATGATCTCAAAATCTATCCATGTTTTCACAACAGACCTTCTTAATATTCTTAATTTAAATGAAATCCATTTTAGCACTTTTAGTGTTTTATTTAAGAATATCTCTGCCTACTCAAAGATCATGATGATATTCTGGTATTTTCTTCTTGAAGCTTCATTGTTTTACCTTTCACAATTATGTCCATGGTCATCTCAGATTGATTAAAAAAAAAAAAGCTTTATTGAGATATAATTGACATACCATTAAAATTTAAAGAGCACCATTCAATGATTTTTAAAAGCAAATTTACAGAGTTATATAGCCATCTCCACAATCTAATTTCAGAACATTTCAGTCCACCCAGAAAATAAATCTTGTGCTTATTGCAGTCACTTCCCCTCTGCACACACAACCCCAGGTAACCACTCATCTACTTTCTGTGTGCAGATTTGCCTTTTGAATTTGTGTGTGTGCACATAGTTTAATGAGTAGTTATTTTGCTTGAACACAGACCATAACTTTTCAGTTTTCTGGAAGATGGAGCAAAGAAGGAATCCCAGTGCTTTTCATGGTCCTCCTGGTTAGTTCTGGCTAGGACTACAATTCTATAGTTTCTAGGAAGAATCATTGTATCAAGCCTTATAACAGGCAATGGGTAATATAATGGAACCATCTTTGACTGTATTCTGGCAAGAGAGAGAAATCTTGAATAGTTACTGCTTTTGCTGCCTTTCTCTGAAAGCTAAGAAATTGCTTGTCACCCAGTTGAGATAAGCTGAAGGTGCTTCTGTGAGAAGCTACGATAATAAGGTTTATGCCCATGGATTTCTGATGATTTAAATGAACACATTGGGAGAATCTAAGGAAGCGAAGGGACAGGAAGGCAGAATGGTGTTAAATGCTGAAGCTGACTTTTGGTGAGGGCAGATTGCAAACATTTTACAGTTGGATTCTCTGTTGGGTGAGTGCCTGAAGTGTCAAGAAGTATTGTCTTTATTTTTCTTTATCTCAATTTCCCCCCAGCTCTATTGAAGTATAATTAACAAAGAAAAATAGCATATATTTAAGATGTACAATGTGAGGTTTTGATATGCATATACTTTGTGAAATGATAATAAGCTAGTTAATTAACACACATTTTTTTTTTTTTTTTTTTTTTTTGTGGTGAGAACAAACACTTAAGATCTCTCTTACTGGGGAAGCTGGGATGGCTCAGCGCGGGGTAAGTGCTCGCTTTGCAGCCCCGGAGCCCGAGGATCAAATCCAGGCCTTGGCGGACCCATATGCTGAACTGGGGTGTGCTCCCAGTTCAGTTCTTGCCGGGGCCTATGCAGGAGGCTCCCAGTTCAGTTCCTGCCCTGCGCAGCCCCACACCCACCTGTGGAGTGAAACTATATGAAAAACTAATGCTGTCAACTATGGAGACTGTTCTGGGTCCTCCCCCTTTTCTCTGTCTGTCTGACTCTCTTTGTCAAAAAACCATAAAACTAAATCTTAAAAATATCTCTCTTACTAAAGTTCAACTATACAATATAGTATTATTAACTATAGTCACCATGCTGTACATTAGGCCTTCAGAATTCATCTTATAACTGAGTTTGTCCCTTTGACCTATATCACTGCATTTTCCTTATTCCCAGCCCCTGGTAACCACTGTTCTACTTTGTGTTAATGAGTCCAACTTTTAGCTGTTTAGTTTATTAAAGTAGGACCCATGTGCTGTGTCTAGCCACCGGACATGTAGGTGGCAGACCTGACATTGTTGTGAACACCTAAGGGCCTGGTGTGTCCTATCAGCAGCCAGCATACTTTTCTGTGCACGGATGCCAGGGCCAACATTCCCCACTGAAAGCACCTTTGTTCTGCTCAGGAACCTACAAAAATAGATGGCCACTTCCCTAGACTGTTGCATCATAAAGCATAAGGGAAAATGGTTTTGGGGACTTACCTCTTGGCCACCTCAAAAAGTGGACTTACACTCAACAGGATCAGTTAATTTCAAAATATAGCCATCCATAGCTAAATGAATTGATATATTGGTCAGAATGACCTGTGGCCCACTAAATACTGACGAATATCCACTGATTGCAGTGATTTTATTTGGACCACATTTTAATGTTGAAATGTATTCAAGGCATCATTTAGCCAACATGTTCAGCTATTCACAAAGGCTAGTCACTGGTCAGTCATGGCAAAGACCATATCACTGGAATGGAGAAGTTTGTCTTTCTGTTAGTTCAATGAGTACATTAATTAAACATGGTGAAAATCTCTCATGCACGGCCAGTGGGAAAGTGCATTGGTACAACCACTTTATAAAGCTCTCTGGCAGTATCTACTACAGGTAATTGTACACATACTGTATGTCTTAGCAATTCTACTCCTAGGTATATACCAGGGGTGGCCAACTTTTCTGTATATAATATCTACTTTTTATCTTAAAAGTGTGTCGCGATCGACTTGTTGTCATAGGCGTAGTCTAAGGGGGAAGAAGGGGTGTGAAATGCATACTATGTTTATACACTGTGTTTCAGTATAAGGTGCATTCCAGCAAGGTATGGGTAGATAAGTAAAATATATGTTCAAAACTATTTTTGATTTTTTAAATCACTTATTAAGTTTTCGAGATATAGGCTCATGAAGAAAATAAATTTCCAGACCCAACTTTTGATAGCAGCATTCCGTACATGCGGTACCTAAAAAATTCGATTTTCCAACACTTTTTCAAGATAGATTTTTACTAACTTAAAATGCAATTTAATTTTTTTATCAACTGCAATGTATAAGTTGTACTAT
>PVKE010048794.1:0-11465 GCA_004027555.1 Craseonycteris thonglongyai | reverse complement strand
GGAAACTATCTAATTGTTACTAACCAATGTCACCCCATTAAATTTAACAATAAAAAAAATTGTTTCAGTGAAAAGTATATATTAGTAATGTGAACTTCTGGTCTACTTGGGAGTTTTTCCATTTGAAAAATGTGATATTTGCATGGAACTGTTTGAGTCTTTGTTTTTTAAGCTCCCCCCAAACCCACCCACCCACTTTACTGGATAGAATTGAAGATACAATTTTCCTTTTTGATAAAGGAATAAAAAATGAACATGTTATTTGTAAATTGATGCTTAGTAACTAGAGAGAAATTTGAAATACTAGAATACATTATAAGCCTAATTCTAGACAGTCTTATCAAAATACATATCTTAACTATCATTTGAACATATATTTACATTGTTTTTCAAGATACTATAAGTTACATTTTTTCTTTTTTTCAGAGCTGCTTCTTCGGGGCTACTTTTTTTTTTAAGTATAATTCATAAGGGGCAACACTTTTTGATAAGGTTTCGTATACCTGGCCTCTTCAGAGCTGCTTCTTCGGGGCTTTATTATTACTATTATTATTATTTTTTATAAAGCTTTTTATAATTATGGCTGGATATTTTGCTCTGGTCTTCCAGGAAGGGCCATTTAACTTTTTTTTTTTTTAAGATTTATTTTTGTTTTTGACAGAGAGAGAGAGAGAGAGAGAGAGAGAGAGAGAGAGAGAGAGAGAAGGGGGAGCGCCCAGAACAGTCTCCATAGTTGCACATCATTGGTTTTTCCACATAGTTTCATTCCACAGGTGGGAGTGGGGCTGCACAGGGCAGGAACTAGGCTGGGGTCTCACCCCGGTGAAAACTGAACTAGGGGCACTCCCCAGTTCAGCATATGGGTCCACATGGGCCAGGGCTGGTATTTGATCCTCGGTCCCCGAGGTTGCAAAGTGAGCCCTTAACCCACTGAGCCATCCCGGCTTCCCCTCATTTTACTTTTTAAGAGTCACTTCTAAAGTCACAGCGTCTTTAACTTTGGGGTGTGTTTTGCATATGAGTGCTAATACATATTTAAACCCAAGTAGACCTCATCATGTGTTACCCCATGAATGTTGACAATGGAAGCACTGCTTTGCCTATAGTATAATTAATACCAGCTCTGGACTGAAAAGCTGTGGAAGAAACATAATTTTCTTTTTTGCATAAATCAGAAACAACAGCTAGCATGTGGAGTTTCCTTCTTGACCTCAGCAGATGTACTAAACTGATAGTGTTAATTCAGATTCAGGAATCTGAATCATGGTTTGTGTAGATTTGCAATCTACATGCAATGTTAACTAAATCAGATAGCTTTTACAGTTTCACGTGTGTACATACACTCTTCCCACCTTTTTCAACATCTAGTTATTGAACTTTGTAAACTGGCATTGAAACATTGCAACATGTGTTTTGTTACATCAATTTTATAATTTTACAGTGCAATACATGATCTTTAGAGACAAACCAAAGGTTGATTTCTCAAGGTTCTTGCTACCTGCTTTAGCAGCATTTGGTGGGTGGAGGATCTTTTATATACATTAGTAATAAATGAAAAATAAACCAGATTGCAAATCCTTTTTTTTTAATGCTTAATCCATGTATTAAGATTTTGGTCCAAATTGTGTAGAATAAGTTAAACTTAAATTGCATTCTATTAACCAATATGAGTGTATTTCTGTAAGCATAGTTATGTTGAAATAAAGTTTTAAAAAGCAAAAAAAAAAAAAAGATTCCCACATATAATTACAGATTATCCTTCATCTGTAATACATTATATTTTCTCCAAATTTGTATTTTCATGTTGTCATTTTTTGCCACCTTTTAGTCAACTTATCAATCTTTTCTTTAGTTACATATTGATTTTGAGTCATGAATGGAAATAAAGCTTTCCATGTACCTGAAGATTCATCCACAGTTTCCTTTAGCACTTGAATAGTTTTATCTTTTTATTGAGATAATAACTGACATATAACAGTATATTACTTTCAGGTATACAACATAATTATTTGATATTTGCATATACTTCAAAGTGATCACCACACTAAGTCTAATTAACATCTGTCACCACACATAAATTTTTGTTGTTGTTGTGATGAGAGCATTTAAGATCTTAATTTCATTTTCTATAGTTTCTAAATCATTTGGATTGTAGTTAGTATGATGTGAGGTATCTTTACCCAAATGTGTATACAGTTTTTTAATGTGGTTTCTGCAGAGATTTAAGATGATGTCCCTATCAACTATTCAATTTTCAAAAATAGTTAGAAAACTGAATAAAAAACAAAATGAGGGTTTAGCGTACCATGTGTTAAAATGAAACATATTATAAAGTTTTTGGAATTAAAGTAGTGTGGCTTTGGTACAGACATAGAGAAATAGACCAATGGAAGAAAATGTAAAATCAAACTACAATAGAGGTTAGGAAAATGGCTGTATCTAATTCTGAGCTTTGACATTATACACAAAGTCATATATTATAAAGTAATGGAACTGGTTGAAACAGCTACATAAACAAAATACTCTAAAATTTACTAATGTAAAACAATGTTACTATATCTCTTGACTTTGTGAGTCAGGAACTCAAGCAAGGCTTAGCCGGGTCATACTTCACATGACACTCACAGAATAGTATTCAGCTGGCAGATGGTTTTATTTGTAAGACCCAATGATTTTGCTCACCCACCTTGATGGAGATGGCTGGAAGGCTGGGATAGACTGGGAATGTCATCTAGACCACCTACAAGTGGCCTCTCAATATAGACACTTACTGGTAGTGGGCACCTTAGATAGTTGTTCAAGGATTTAAGCAAGAGTATTTCAAAAACTTAAGATGGAAGTTGTAAGGCTTCATCTGACCTATCCTCAGAATTTACCCAGTGTCCCTTCTGCCACATTCTATTAGTTTCCAGCAAGTCAATGATTCAGCATAGATTCCAGAGGTGCACATGAGTACAAGGAGGTATAGATCAGCGAGACAGGAGAATATCTTTGTAAATGGCTACCACAAAAATGAAAAAAATAATATAAAAGTTGTATTGCAGAAAAAAGGTTTGAAAATGCCTACATCATTAACAGGCAAGCTAAGAATGCAGTGCAGCTTATAAGCCCACTCTGCAAAATAAGTCTTAGAAGAGAGTTATATGAAACTAAGTAGTATTGGAAAATGAAAGGCATAGAGCCAGAAAGAGGAATGGTCCAAATTGTCACATGCTGCAGAGTAGCACAAAAGATGGGAACTTTGAAGAAACAATTGGGTTTGCCAAAAAAGAGTTGTATACCCAGAACCTATATAATTTTTACCAACCAATGTCACCCTAAAAATTTTAACAATTAAAAAACAAAAACAAAAACATAAAAAAACAGAGATTAGGGATGCTGGGATGGCTCAACAGGTTGAGTTCTTGTCTTGCAACGTTAAGGTCTGGGGATTGAGTCTCAGTCCCAGTCTGTGCAAGCCCATTTGCTGAATTGTGGCACAACTGGTAACCACCGAGATGGAGGGGAAGGTTCTCCCCTAACATGTGGAGGACCCCCATTTGGTTCCCACTCTGCACAACCCCCATCTACCTGTGTGGAATAAAACTATGTCACAGCTAATAACATGCAACTGTGGAGACTGCTCTGGGCCGTCCCCCTTTCTCTCTGTCTCTCTCTCTTAGACAATAAAATAGATCTTTAAAAAAATAAATTATTGGTAACTTTTAAGAGAGGTATTTGTGTAAAGTAATTAATAATTATTAAGTCAAATAATCAAAGGTGGTGAGTAGTGACTAAAAGAGGAAGTAAATGTGCCTTCTTTATTATAGTGCAAAGATAAAATAAATCAAAATGCAAATCAAAATGAGGTAAGACTGAAATCACTCAGTATATTCCTATCATTGGCTCTACCAAAACACTTAAAAAAAAAAAAAGATTGTTATTTAAGACTTATCCCACAAGTTTTAGAAAATAATATAGAGTGCAGAATGGAAAATTCACTAGCTATTTCAGAAACTCCAGTAAGCACTCAATATTCAATCATCCTAATGTGAATGGTGCGCAATTACCACGTGGAAAATCAGTGAAAATGGCAGAAGTACATATTTGTTAATCTGTTTTGTATGTCAATCACTATCCTAGATGCAAAAAAAAAAGCAAGCCCAATTATTTTTCTACCTAAATTACAAAAATCAAATGATGTTTTGTTATCAGTAGCCCAGACATATATCACGCAGCCATCAAGTCAGCTGTCTCATGCAGCAGTAAGATCTGCCTCTACCTTGCTCTTTGATGTACCTCGTTTACCTCCCCTCTCTTTAGGTTGAGGCTCCAAGAGGAAAAATAGGAGAAATAATTACTAGCTCTCAACTGTAGCATGGTGAGCCCAGAGAATTAGCTCACTAAACTCCATGTTGGTTCCTCAGCAACACAAAAGGAGCTGAGAAGGAATGGAGTGATTGGCCAGGGAGTTTCCAAGTATGTCTTCCTAATGAAGGGAGCACAAAAAATATCACAGATGGGTTGAATTAAATTCAAACCAGACATCAGAGGGATCCACAGTCTTGTAGAGGATAAAAAGAGGCCAAGTTGTCCAGGGAGCATCACCAGTATGGCCAAGTGGACAGAATCCACATCACTGAAACTGATACGCAAACAAGGCAAGTAGTAAGCAAATGTACAGAACCACATTATATGACTAGGAGGGGCTGTTCCACTTTGAGCACATCGCCCCTTCCCCAGGCCAGCACAGCACTGTACCAGGAGAGCCCCCCCATCTAACAGTTTCCCCAGTGGGAAAAAAGAATCCAGGTAACATCCAGCTTCCCCAGAATTACAGAATGTTTTCTGGGAGGCTCACCTGGGTTTCCCCTCATGGGTATCACTGGAAGAAGCTGTGGCGCTTGACCAGTGGAGATCAGATAGAGATGGAGAAGGGGAGATGGGTTACAGCATCTGTTACCCAGACCTAGGTGGACTGTGTTCCTGCTTATAGAATCACCTGAGCAAAGAGGCCAGCCAGCAGCTCTACCCATCTGTAGAACCAAGCTGGTGGTCCCATCTGGAGAGGGAACTTGGTGATCAGTTCTGCCTGACTTGGATTCCCAGCCTACAGACCATATGGACCACATCCTATGGTCCTCCCAGAAAGAAAGCAAACACAGATTCACCCAACTGCTCAGCATAACCTTCAGTCCTGCAACAGACACCTGGCATCCATGAAGCACAAACTATGATCCACTTAGGCAGGAAGCCATGCCAGCAGTGCTGGCCAAATGTTGAGCAAAGCCTCTGGCTCTGGAAAATCACGGAGCCTGAAAAGTGACCATTAGCACCCTTGCAGTGGAGCTCAGCATATGGCCCTGCCTCGTTGTTAAACACAGCTTGCAGCCTTGCCTCCCCCACTCCACAGTCACACACTCACACTCACACTCACACACACACACACACTCATGCAGTGACTGCTATGTGAGCTGATGAAGGTTTATATACCAAATCATCACATTGTCAACTTAAACTTACACTATATTGCATGTCAATTACATCTCAACAAACCTAAAAAAAAAAATTATCTAATAAAACTGATTTGAAAACCAGGTGGACAACTAGTTGTTGTTTTTTATTTATTTATTTATTTATTTATTTATTTTGACAGAGAGAGAGAGAGAGACAGAGACAGAGAGAGAGAGACAGAGACAGAGAGAGAACTGAACTGGGGGAGCTCCCAGTTCAGCATATGGTTCTGCACAGGCCAGGGCCGGGATTTGATCCTCGGTCCCCGGTGCTGCAAAGTGAGCGCTTAACCCACTGAGCCATCCCGGCTTCCCCAACAACTAGTTCTTTTCCCCTAAAAAATCTAGGGAAAGACTATATGATTAGAATCAGCTCTTCTCTAGAATACATTTATAGTGAGATCTCTACGCATTTAAGTATTTAAGAGTGAATTACACATTTTGCATGCTGTATTGTTTTGTGGCCAAATTTTCACAAAGTATTGAACATGTAAGTGACAAAGACAGGTTAGAAAGAAATATGCAAAGGAATAAAATGTTTTTACTTGATTTTTACTCAGAACCATTATCACTGTTTTGTAGTATGCAGACATGTATGTGATAATTTCCTAACATTTGCTAAGTCTCTCTCCTCAGTAGATGCTACCAACAATAAATCAGCGAACAGTGTCAATCTGAAACAGAGTAATTATTTATTACTCTGAAGAGTTCTGTTGAAGGCTGTTGTTATTTAGCTAAAGAGACAAACTGCAAGAGCCTCATAATATAAGGTAGATTTTTTAAGGCTAATACCTCATGGACTTGGCTAAACTTCAAACAAAATTATTATGCCAGCAGAATGCTCAAATGCAAAACCAAATGCTTCTCTTCCCACCACAGATCTGGATTTAAAGAGACTTAATGAAAAGAGTAGGTCATCAAATATATGGTGATGGGAAGAGAACTGACTCTGGGTGGTGAGCACATAATGCAATACAATGTATGGAGAATTGTACACCTGGAACCTATGTAATTTTTACCAACCAATGTCACCCCAATAAATTTAACAATTAAAAAATAAGAGTAGTCAAAAATATAGGATTAAAACATCATAATAATTATAGTGTTCTAGAAAAGAAACTCCTGGTAGAAAAAATTAAAATAAAAAAAACATGGGAAGGACATATAAAACAGAAGAATACAAATAAACTATTATTACCTCTGACACAGAACACACTTGTTTATTAATCTTCATCACCAGAAGTTCATAGCTCATAAAAAAAATTCCAGAGTTCTATTCAGATGATATATTGCTAGATTTAGCATAAAGAAAGAGTGAATTAAAGTTAAAATCACTAGAAAATCTTCTTGTCATACAAAATTTTTAAGCAATAGTAAAATACTAGAGATGAGGACAGTACCAGTATGTTAGTGAGTTAAAAATACGAGTGCTAGAAAGGACGTAAAATTCTAAATATAAATAAATAAAACTAAAGTACATTTCCCATGGAATAGCTATACTTATTTGCTTTCATATTATGAAAGTCCAACCTACACAATACAGGTACAGATAGGAGTATAGTCAGGCATTTAATAAAATCCAAAGTACACTCTTAAGCTATAATCCTTCCAATATCCTTGATCTAGCCACCTGCAAGCGTCTTGGCAAAGAGTTCACTAAGAGCTATAACCCTCAGGCAGGAGATTTAAGAACTCATCTCTAGAAATTACAGGGTAGTCCCATAGCAAAGACTTACAGTATCTCAGTTGGGGCTAGTCTAACAAATAGACCAGATAAATCCATAACCACCAAGCTACAGGCATCATGAGGTACTTGGGCCCTCAGCTAGAATTTCCAATCAACTTGACAGTCAGCATGTCATAGTGGTAAAAAGCAAAGAAGCAATGACTCTGGAAAAAGAGCACTTAGTACACTCAAATCCTGAATCTTTTACAGATATTCATTTTTTTTTTTTAAGATTTATTTTTATTGTTTTGAGAGAGAGAGATACAGAGACAGAGAGAAGGGGGAGGGCCCACACAGTCTCCATAGTTGCACATCATTGGTTTTTCCACATAGTTTCATTCCACAGGTGGGCACGGGGCTGCACAGGGCAGGAACTGGGCTGGGTTCTCATCCTGGTGAGAACTGAACTGGGGGTACTACCCAGTTCAGCATATGGGTCCACTCGGGCTGGGGCTGGGATTCGATCCTCAGTCCCCGGGGCTGCAAAGTGAGTGCTTAACCCACTGAGCCATCCCGACTTCCCCTCTTTTACAGATATTCTGCATGATCTTGGGCAACTTTCATAACTTCTTCATGCTTTAATTCCCCCCCCCCACACTCTTTAAAGGGAGATATAATAATTCTAGCTATTTAAGGTGTTAAGAGAAATAAATAAGCTAATAATTGCAAAGCGATTAGAACTGTACCTGGAAAATAACAAGAGTTATGTAAGTCCTTGTTAATTAAATAGAAAGAAAGGAGGAGCAAGGAAGAGAGAGAGGAAAGGAGGGAGCGAGGGAGGGAGGAAAGGAAAGGGGAAAGGGAAGGAAAGAGAAGGAAAGGGAAGGAAAGGGAAGAAAGAGATTTTTCACTATAGATGGCAAGACCCTGTTTACATTGTAATTCTCCTATTGGTAGGGGCTTGCCATAAACCTCCCATGTCTTTTCTTACCATAGGAACCAATACCACAGGTTATTCTGAATATATGGCCCATTTCACTATAATACATACTTATGATTAGATTTTTATTTGCCTCTGTTCATGGTTAATCTAAAATGAGAATAAGGGAAGTAATCATTCTGCTAAATGCTCAGTTGACACATGGAACCATGAATGTAGATCTGGAAACCAATTACAACACTTAAGAAGTTGCATTTTTCTTTTCAGTGCCAGCCTTGGCTAACCAAGGATAACTGTCACAAGTTAAAGAGAGGCAGATTTCAGCTAGATCTAACGAACAATCACAGCTGTCTGAAGAAAAGAAAGTGCTCTGAAGATGAAGATCTCCCTGTTACTGGAGAGGATGGGAAATCAAATTTTATCCATGGTTTGTAACCAAGGACTAAAATCAGAATTACGTGGAGAGTTTTCTCTCAAATCATATAACCCAGAACATGGTGGTTCTAATTCTGTAGACCTCGAGGCCTCTCAATATTTGTGATGAACATTCCAGACACAAACCTATAGACTAGGTGAACTTGATGTTCTTTCTAATACTAAGATCTTATTTTTCAAGTTTTTCTGTTTTAGTTGGAAATAAAAATCCAATAGCTACCTATACAACATTCAAAATAATATAGATTCAAACTAAAGACAAAGTTTTCACAAGAAGAACAAGTAAACTAGACCTTGGAAAGGAAAAGCAAGTGTAAATGTAGAAAAAGTAATTTATCTCCAGTTAATATCCTCAGTCCTCCTTCTCCTCCCACCAATTAAATATTTCATAATTTTTGCATGTGACCAGAGATAGTTTAAATGGAAGAAAAAGTGGGGAAAAAAAGAAAAACAGACAGCTTTTTAACAAAAATCCTGGAGCAATTTCAAATATATATATATATAACTATGTCTTATTATATTGCTTTATTATACTATGTAGCTGAAATAATTTGTCTCAGTACAATTTGATGTGTTTGTTGAATTCCCTCTGAAAATATCTTTATTCCTTACAAAGGTTAAATAATCTTATAAATATAACATATAACATATAGTTATAAAAATGGCCTAGAGAGACACATAATAATACTCAGACAGGGTTGAAATCTTAAAAATAAAAAAAAAGAAGAAAAAATAAATAAAAAGAAAGAAAAAAAGGAAGTAGTTTAGTGTAGCATATTTTTTGCCTTACAAACTCATAAACATTATAAAATGAGTAATATTTATACTCATTCTACAAATATCAGATGTGAATGAACTATTTCTTTGAACATTTTTCAGAAGATCATGAAATAAATTTAACCACACTGAATAATAAAGCCGTAGGCAGATGGCAGAAATATTTCTTGTTTGGCAACGAAGAGCAAAGCAGGCATTGGTTTGGAGTTTAGACACTATTCTGAAGTATCTGAGAACTTCCTAACCATCTTGGTAATAACTGAAGTTCAGAGGTCTATGAAATAGACCTTCAATGAATATCCATTCTGTCGAAAGTTAACTAGCCAAGCTTTGGAATCACTGGCATTTGACTTAAACATCTAAATCCCTACACTTTCTATGTGAAGTTGGACAAGCTACCTCATCCCCTATACGAGTCAGCCGTTCAACAAATATTGAGAGTGCTAAAATTTATATATCTTGGTGACAGGTGAGCATTTATATTCATTCAAACTCATTTTTTTTTAATCTGTAAATTTCAGGCATACAAATTTTACTTAAAAAAAACAACATTAACAATAAATAAATAAAACACCTCTGTATTCCTTCACCTAAAGCAGAACAGACTAAGAAAAGACCACTGAATCAAAATTTAGAACAGTTCACATTGTAAAAAAAAAATATGCCATTTAAACACAGTATTCCAACATAGAGCCTCCTTCCCTTAGTTTTCTCATCCTGGGTACCAGAAGCTTAATTGCAATAATCTGACATAATTATAATAATCAGATATAAAACAGTCTATACTGTGTAATAAGATACACAAACATCCTTATTTTCAGAGAACTGTAACTGTCAAACATTACATTCTGACAAAAGCTTTCTATTCTATCTTGCAAAGGAGGATGAGGAACAGGTTCTGCCCCCATTTGAGTCCTCTACTGTGTGTACATATGGCTTGTTCTGTTTTGAATTGGCCAAAACTATTTTATACTCCAAATTTCTTCTTGCTAACTTTACTAGCTAAATAATAAGTTACTCATTTTTTTCTTATTTTTTCTAGAGAACCATGCACGAGCCTCCCACTCTTGTAAATGAGCTCAGTGCAATCAACCAAGTTCAATGCCAGTGGTATATGAGTGGTTATATAAACCTGTGGTTATCTGCCCACTGTGTACCTGACCAGGAGCCACTAGACAGAAGGAAGGAAGACTCTTAGGTGGGAAGAAGTGCTTTCTGCTTGGCAGACAAAGCTTCCATTTCCTTAAAAAAATGTGCTTTCTATTTCTGGCAAACAGGAGTCACTGTGGCCAGGATCACCACTGATATTTGCAGTCTGAAGTGAGAGTACAAAAGGAAGGCCCATGTACAAAAGGAGGCTTTTGTACCATATACCTACATATGTAAATGTTATAAATCAAGTTTAAAACTGTTAAAATTCCTTTTATCCTCCTACCTGAATAAATACACATTCATAATGACAGAATTGAAATGTACATATAAATATATCTAAATTCTATAAATTAATATATAAATTAATATATAAATTAAAATAAACTTTACAGATATAAATATATGCTTATTATATGAATTAAAAATGAGAAAATAGCAGACACCTGAATTTATTATTGTTCGTGTCTAAGTGTTCTATTCATGAGCCAAGAATATTATTTTATATTTGCTCCATAAAATTTATGTTGTCTTTCATATCAACAAAAGTACCCATCATTCTGTTATAATTCAAATGATTTTAAAATATAAAGTGACCAAAGTGTACAAAATTTGAATAGATTGTTATAAAAAAATAGAAAATAAATAGAAAAATTTAAGTTGTTTTTGGTTTTTTTTTAATGTTTTTCCTGAGGAAGCCAGGATGGCTCAGTGAGTTAAGCGCTCACTTTGCAGTGCCAAGGACCAAGGATGGAATCCCGGACACGGCCTGTGCAGAACCATATGCTGAACTGGGGAGTTCCCCCAGTTCAGTTCTCTCTCTGTCTCTGTCTCTGTATCTCTCTCTGTCAAACAAACAAATAAATAAATAAATAAATAAAACTTAAAAAAAAAAATGTTTTTCCTAAAAGATTAAAAATTATCCATTAACATTAAAAGGCAAAATACAAATTATAATTAATTCACATTAACTTTTAAATCAACATTATTTAAATAAAGCAAAAAT
>PVKE010048793.1:0-11465 GCA_004027555.1 Craseonycteris thonglongyai | reverse complement strand
ATACAGAGACAGAGAGAGAACTGAACTGGGGGAACTCCCCAGTTCAGCATATGGGTCTGCACGGGCCGGGGCCGGGATTCGATCCTCGGTCCCCAGCTCTGCAAAGTGAGCGCTTAACCCACTGAGCCATCCCGGCTTCCCCTACATTCTCAAATTTTAAATGTCACTTCAAAGTGGTTTCGTACCCCTAAAAATATCCGTGCCCATCTTGCCTATTTGACCATCTTGCCTGTCATATGGTGATGCTAGCATTCATTTCATGCCATCTTATAAGCAAACAACATACTATGCATTGTTACCATCATTCAACTTTGAAAAGTAATACATAAATAACATTTCTTAAAATGTATATATATTTTTGACACCTGCAGTACATAATCTGTGAAGTGTTCCCCTTGATGGGTCTATTGTTTTCAAAAAATTTAAATGGGACATAGAAATCCAAGATGGTAGAGTAGGTAAACACCGTGCCTGCTTCATTCCATGAGCACATTAAAATTACAACTAAATTATTGAACAATCAATCTGGAGAACCATCTAGCTGAACAGAAGTTTTATAACTAAAGGCCCAAAGAGGAGGAGGTTATGTAGAGATTGGTAGGAGGGACACAGATGTGAAGAGAACCAAGCCTCTGGTGGCAATAGAGAATCAGTAGGTGCTGAGACCTGCTTGACTAACCTGTCAGACCGGAGAGGGATGGGTGGGAGATGAAAGAAAAACACAAAAACAAAATCTGGGATTGGGAGGACTACTGACCCCTGATGGCAGAGCAATGGCTTTGTTTTATTTTAGCCCACAGCTTATATACTGCAACTCCACTTCTGCATGCCAATGTATATCGTCTGTCTCAAGCCTTTCTGTGACCTCCTCCCTGTTACACCCCTCCAAGCTAGTCACCTGAGGCTTTCTGCATACTTTCTCTTCAGGGATCTATGAAGGCAAGATGCCCCCTGGACAGTCATGCAGGAAGTGGGACCCTGCCTCTCACACCTGGCTCTCCACATCTCTCCCCCTCCTTTCTTTACTTGAAGCTGCAGGCGATGCATGTTTATTCTGTCTTGGGAGATGTTTCTCCAGAAGAGTCTCCAGCCGACTGACAATAAACAAAACAATATAATTAGCATGCTTCCTATACCAATCAAATACCATGAAGTATGCTCTAACAAATTGAATGTATTGAACCCCTGAGTCATCATACCATGGTTCTGACAGATTGGTAGGTACCATGATGTATGGTGGCTGAGACAATATCAGAACATCTTTTCCCTTATTATGAGCTGAAACACATGCAGCCAGATTACAATTAATACACTGAATTTGATACAGTCCTTGTGAGTTAACAGTCATATTAAGACATCCCACAAGCAAAACAGGGAGGTCGAACACAAATCCACACCCCATAGAGATGCCATAAATTTAAATCTGCCATGATGTTTACATAATCCAAAGAGGCCCAAATTTGCCACAAGTCCCTTTGCATCCTGTGGCTTTAGGTGGTGTATAGGTGCAACATATCCTCCCAGTCATCCAGTCCTGGTTGGGCCCAGTCAATCGATGAGACCAGTCATAGACCTTTTCTGTAGAATTGTTAACATTATTCTGGGCAGCAAGTGGATGGGCACACTCCACCCATTGGACCCACTGCTTTAGCTCCACACTAGAGCCATTAGCACAGTAAGGCAAAGGCAGGCGAGGGGAGCCCACCACCATGGAGGTGTTAGGCAAGCCCAATATGGAGATGGAAGACAGATATTTACCAATGTCCCAAGGTCCCCTTACATTTGCAATGAGGGCTCCTCCTGTTGCTGTTTTAGTCACCTGTCCCAAGGTTAAGCACCCTGGCTTCCCTTCATGAGCTCCGCACAATGGAGGCTCCAGGTCAGCAGTGTACTACCCCGGGTAGTACACTGTGACCGTCTCACTGGCTAAACGATGACCAGGGGAATAATCTTCAGCGTCTTCATCGGAGAAATGGGCTGGTTTGAATTTATAATGATGTTGTACCAGCCTCTCTGGCACCCACCGTGGACCTGTAACAAACTCGGGAAAATGCACACATGATCCGCCCCCACACTAACAGTGGATCAGGCTCCTGCCACTGGCCTGACAAAGGATTCCTCCATCGGACCACAGCTTGCTTTGCCACCTGTGGTGCCCCAAAATAGTCTGCACCGGTCAAGCCTTGTTCATCCACTGGCAAAAAATCGCCAGGTTTGAGTATGTGCAGAGTCCCGTACTCTCGCCCATTTTGTTTACATAATTGATTTTTGAGAGTATAATGGGCCCATTTCACTATGCCCTGTCCTTGTGGATTATGTGGAATTCCTGTGATATGTTGAATCTGAAAGGTGGTACAAAACTGTCTAAAAGCCTTGTTAACATGTCCAGGCCCATTATCAGTTTTAATAACTTTTGGGGAGACGTCATCAAGATGACAACGTAAGAGGAGCTCTTGAAACCTCTTCTGGAAAGACAACAATTTAAACAACTAAAATCCAACGAGAGAATCCTTAAGTAGTGCACAGCCTCAGCTGAGAGACCCAAGAAAATACCTAAAGCTGGAGAAACAGAGGCAAGTGAGAGAGAAAGGGAGCTGTGTAGAGACCCGCTGTGGAGCACGACCCAGAGACCCACCCAAGGACAAACCCAGAGGCTGACCCGAGTCCAGCAGAGGAGAGACTGATGGAGGTGGGAGCGTGGAGGCGCGGGTCCAGGAGCAGAATGACTCTGGGCGGGTTGGAGGCCTGGAACGAACAGAGGCGGAGGCGCAAACGTCAGAGTACGTGGGGTGGATGGAGAAAGGGGCACAGCTCACGGTGGCGCGAGGCCCTGGTGGGAGTGCGTGGGGAGCAGCCAGGGTGCGGTGAGGGCGGCCAGAGCGTGGGGCAGGAGGCCAGAGCGAGGCACCAGCAGCAGCCAGAGATCAGGGCTGGTGACTGGAGTGAAGATCTGGCTGCCGGCGCTTGAGTCAGGCGGCTGGAGCTGGGGGCCTGCTGAGTGTGAGGCTGGCAACTGGAGCCCAAGGTGGGTGTTCCAGTGGCTGGAGCACTGACACTGGGAGTGTGTTGGCGGCTGAGGCGCAGAGTGGCCCTCAGTGAGGTGGGGCACCAACCAAATCACTGTGTGGCCTTGGACACTGAGCCTGGCTGCTTTCCCTTGCTGTCTCCCAGGGCTTGGCCCACAGGCCTCAGCCCACAACCTGCCTTCAGTGAGCTGCTGCCAGGAAGCCACCATTACCCTGTGACACAATTCGATCTGCGCCTTTCTGAACAAGTCCCGCTCCCACCTGTCCTGCTGAAGCCAGCAGAGGGAAGCTGCCATTACCCTGTGATGCAATCAGGCCTGCGCCTTTCCCAACAAACCCTGCCCCCACTCTTCCCACTGAAGCCAGCAGAGGGATCTAGGTGTGGCAGCTTCTGACAGCAGTGGGATCTCAGATGCATAGAATATCATCACCCACCATACCGTCCCAAAGAGGATACATATAGAAAACAGGGCAATTGAGTCAAAGAGAAGCCCACCTCCTAGAAAGTCTCCTGCTGTGAGAAAACAAAATAAATAAAAGAAAATATTATAAGACACTAACACCAGCTAGAAGGTAAAAGAAAGATACCTTCACATCTACCAAGGGAAAAGTCCTCATGTCCAGGAAATGAAGTGCTCCCAACAGTGATGAATACCCCTTTGAACAAAGGAGCTCAGAAAGAAAGAGAAAAATCTCTAGAAAAGGAACTCGAAGATGTGGAATTATATGAGCTAAATGACAGAGAGTTCAAGGTTGCAATTATGAAAATATTCAAAGAGATCAGATAAAGCTGGCAGAGTACACAGAAGGAGCTAAGTGACCTCAGAAAAGAAATGGAATCTATGAAAAAGATGCAAATAGAAATTCTAGAGATAAACAACACAATAAAAAAAATGAAAAATGAAATAGCTAGCATAGGAAGCAGAGCTGAGGAGGAAAGGATTAGTGAAATAAAAGACAACAATTTGGAAATGTGACACAAGAAAGAAGAGAGAGAGCTAAAAGCTAAAAGGAGTGAAAGATTATCTACAAGAACTATCTGACTTCATTAGAAAAAATAATATAAGAATAATAGGTATTCCAGAGGGAGCAGAGAACAAGATGGACACAGAGAATTTACTCAGACTAATAGTAGATGAGAACTTCCCAAATCTATGGCAAGAATGGGAACCTCAAATCCAAGAAGGAAACAGGACCCCTAGCTACTTGAATCCTAACAGACCCTCTCAAAGGCACATTATACTGAAGATATCAAAGGTCAAAGACAAAGAAAGAATCCTCAAGGCAGCCAGAAAAAAGAACACCATAACCTATAAAGGAAAGCCCATCAGACTCATCAGATTTCTCAACAGAAACCTTACAAGCCAGAAGGGAATGGAACAAAGTATTCAAATTATTAAAGGAGAAAAATTACCAGCCAAGAATCCTATACCCAGCAAAGTTATCCTTTAGATATGAAGGAGGAATAAAGACCTTTACAGACATACAAAAACTGAAGGAATTCTCCAGCACAAGGCCAATCTTTAAAGAAATACTGAAGGAGTCAATTGGACCTGAAATAAGAAGTAAAAATAAATAAGGATAAACTGGAACAACAAAAATATAAAAAGAGGAGGAAGCAAAAACTTAAGTTTCCAAAGAGAATGGAGATAAGAAACATCTCCTAAGAAAAGGAACCACTGCATAATAAAACCTTCTTTTATATAAAGTTCATGGTAATCACTGAAAAAGAACTTAGAACTGGGACACATAACAATAAAAGAAGAGAATACATAAAAAATAGTCATAAACACCATCAAACTCAAATAATCAATTGGAAGAGAGAAGCAAAGAATCAATAAAAACAAACAAACAAACAAAGCTACCAGAAAACAAAAGATAAAATGGCTATAGGAAATCCTCGTATATGAATCATCACCCTAAATGTAAATTGACTAAACTCACCAATAAAAAGACACAGAGTAGCAAACTGGATCAAAGAACAAAAACCAACCTTATGCTGCCTACAAGAGACACACCTCAGCCACAAGGACAAACACAGACTTAAGGTGAAAGGGTGGAATAAAATACTTCAAGCAAATGGCACCCAGAGCAAAGCAGGTGTAGCCATACTTGTATCTGACACAGCAGACTTCAGGATCAAAAAGATAATAAGAGACAAAAATGGACATTTATAATGATAAAGGGGACAATACAAAAAGAAGATATTACACTTATTAATATATATGCCCCCAACCAAGAAGCACCAAAATATACAAAGCAACTACTAACAGATCTAGAAGGAGAAACTGACAAAAACACAATTATAGTAGGGGACTTAAACACCCCACTGACAGCCATGGACAGATTGTCCAAACAGAAAATAAACAAAGAAATATCAGCTTTAAATGATACATTACAGCAACTGGACATAATTGACATTTACAGGATACTTTATCCTAAAACACAGGACTATACATTCTTTTCTAGTGCACATGGAACATTCTCAAGGATAGACCACATGCTGGCACACAAAGCTAGCCTCAGCAGATTTAAGAAGATCGAAATCATACCAAGTGTATTCTCTGATCACAAAGCTTTGAAATTGGAGATCAACTGCAAAAGGAAAGCAGAAAAAAACACATATACATGGAGATTAGAAAACATTTTATTAAAAAATGACTGGATCGAAGAAGAAATAAAAGAAGAGCTTAAAAAATACATAGAAATAAATGAAAATTGAAACACAACATACCAAAATTACTAGGATGCAGCAAAAGCAGTAAAAGGAGGAAAATTTTTATCACTACCGACCTTTCTCAAGAAACAAGAAAAATCACAAGTAGAAAACCTAATATCACATCTTTAGGAACTAGAAAAAGAAGAACAAAAAACACCCAAAGCCAACAGAAGGAAGAAAATCATAAAAATTGAAGCAGAACTAAATAAAATAGAGAATAAAAAAACAATAGAAAAAATTAATACAACAAAGAGCTGGTTCTGTGAAAAAAATTTAAAAATTGACAAACCCTTGGCTAGGCTCACCAAGGGAAAAAGAGAAAACACACAAATAATCTGAATTAGAAATGAAAGAGGAGAAATTACAACTGATACCGCAGAAATACATAGAATTATACAAAAATACTATGAAGGACTATATGCCACCAAATTTTGCAACCTAGAAGAAATGGACAAGTTTTTAGAAACATATAATCTACCTAGACTGAATCAAGAACTGGATAACCTAAACAAACTAATCAACAGTAAGGAAATTGAAACAATCATCCAAAACCTTCTCAAAAGCAAGAGTCCAGGACCAAATGGTCTCACTAATGAGTTTTACCAGGCATTCAAACAGGAACTAGCACCTATCCTTCTCAAACTTTTCCAAAAAATTGAAGAAGAGGGCAATACTCATTCTATGAGGCCAACATTACCTTAATATCAAAGCCTGGCAAGGATCTCACAAAAAAAGAAAACTATAGACCAATATCTCTGATAAACACAGATGCAAAAATCCTAAACAAAATAATAGCAAATAGAATACAACAATGCATTAAAAAGATTATACAGAAAAAAAGAAAGATGGCGGCATGAGAGGAGAATCTCGATAACTGCCTGGAAAGGAACTTATGAACAAAGGGGACTCCACAGGGGAAACCCTGAGAAGCACCCTCTTCTGAGAGAACCACATAACGCAGAACAATACCCAAAGGTTAGAGGAAAAGGGGGAGAGCGGCAGAGGGAAGGGGAAGGAGCAGTTCCAGGACAGGAACGCGGAGCGTGGCCTGGGGCTGGCAAAAACAAAGGGGGATTGGGGGACTGTGGTCAAAGTGTAGCTGGATTGAGGGTGGGCTGGAAGCTGAGACCTAAGAAGCGCGGAAGCCCCACAGGAATGTGGACAATTTAACATCCGAACCCAAGGGGCTGCATGCGGAGCCCTAATCAGATCATGGAGCCTGAGGTGGAACAGGGACTGTGGAGCAGGGCGGCTGCACTTCCCCGGTGGGCGGGGTGAGGGCAGGGAATGAGCCCACAGCAGCTTGGCACCCTGATTTATGGGGGAGATTGACTGTGAGGGAGTGCCTTTTGAAAACAGGGCTCTCAGAGTGAGGGTCGCGGCTACATTAGATGTGCTCAGAGTGAATCCAGGGATCTTAGGAACTCTGTAGAGTTGCTGGCCTAGTGCGGCTGCTCGCCCAGCCTCAGCCAAGTCCAGCCCAGCCCAGCCAGCTCACAGACTCGTAGATGGGATTAAAGGGAGAGAGCCAGAGCTGCTCGCCCCGCCATCGCGCACGACTCTAGAGCTGCTGCCGGCAGATGCAATTAGAAGGAAAAAGCCCGAGCTGCGCGCACCGCCCACATCCCTGCCCAGCTGCCCCCCTGGCTGCCAGCTCACAGATGCAGTTAGACAGAGGGGAGAAAGTCCGAGCTTCTCGCCCCGCCGGCACTGAACCACCAGCCTCCCTGCGCACAGAGGAATCTGCTATTGTGTCTCAGGCCCGCCCTAACTCCAACCCACAAGCCCCCCACCCTTGGAACCACAACTTCACTACAGCTAAGACTGCAACCTAAAGAATAGCCCCTGGGGAAGCCGGAATGGCTCAGTGGGTTAAGCGCTCACTTTGCAGCGCCGGGGACCGAGGATTGAATCCTGGCCTGGCCTGTGCGGAACCATGTGCTGAACTGGGAGCTCCCCCAGTTCAGTTCTCTCTCTGTCTCTGTCTCTGTATCGCTCTCTCTCTCTCTCTCTCTCTGTCAAAAATAAATAAAAATAAAAAAATTTAAAGAAAAAAAGAAATGAACAGACCCAAGGCACAGAACTGACTGCTTCCCCCAACCCTCTCCCAAAATCTCCTCCTCCCACAACTGAGAAGCCCACCTGAAAGGAAAACCCCCAAAGGGAAAGCATACTCATGCGCAGAGGAAAAAGAACCACATCACACACAGTCCACACCTCAGAGCCCAAAGCCCCTCCAGAAGATCAGGAGCATTCTTTAGTAAAGGACCTTGCACACTTGGAATCAAATCTAAGTAAAACAGAATTCAGAGCTGCAATAATCAAGGCACTCAGAAAGCTCACTCAATGCTGGCAAAGTACCCAGACACAGTTAAATGATCTCAACAAGAAATTTTCTGAGCAAACTGAGTACTTTGCCAATAAAATTGAGAAGTTAGAGTAGAACCAAAAGGAACTCCTTGAAATGAAAGGAATCATGGGCGAGATGAAAAAAGAACTGACCAGCCTGGGAAACAGCGCTGACCAGCTAGAGGAAAGAATGAGTGAAATCGAAGATAGAAACATGGATATGTCACGGAGGGAAGAAGAAAGGGAAAGGAGAATCAAGAGAAATGAAAGAGCCCTACAAGAACTCTCTGACTCTGTCAGAAAGAGCAAGATTAGAATAATAGGGGTACCAGAAGGAAGCGAGATGAAATCTTCTCAGAGTCTACTAAAACAAGTAGTGGATGAAAATTTCCCTAGCCTATGGAAAGAATTATTGCCTCAAATTCAAGAGGAAAGCAGGAGCCCCAACTTCCTAGACCCTAGCAGATCTTCGACAAGTCACATTGTTCTGAAGATGACAAAAACCAAAGACAAGGAAAGAATCCTCAAGGCTGCCAGGGAAAAACAAAATGTAACTTTCAAAGGAAAACCTATCAGGCTGTCACCAGACTTCTCAGCAGAAACTCTGCAAGGCAGGAGGGAGTGGAGCCCAATCTTCAAAATATTAAAAGAGAGAAATTTCCAGCCAAGAATTAACTATCCAGCAAAATTAACCTTTAGATATGAAGGAGGAATTAAGGACTTTACAGATATACAGAAGTTGAGGGAATTCTCCAGCTCAAAACTGGCACTCCAAGAAATACTGATGGAGGCTATTCGACCTGAATCAAGAAATCAAAATAAATGGAGAAAAGTTGGGACAACAAAAAAATTAAAAGGAAAGTAGAAATGGATACAGGATATTCTCATATATCAATCCTTACCCTGAATATAAATGGACTGAATTCACCAATAAAGAGGCACAGGGTAGCAGACTGGATTAAAAAACAAAATCCAAACATATGCTGCCTACAAGAGACACACCTCAGCCACAGGGACAGACATAGACTCAGGGTAAAAGGATGGAAAACAATACTCCAGGTAAATGGCAGTCAGAGAAAAGCTGGAGTGACCATACTGATTTCTGATGAAAAAGACATTAGGATAAAAAAAATAATAAGACATAAAGATGGTCATTACATCTTTAAAAGGGACAATACAACAAGAAAGCAGGACACTCATCAATAAATATGCCCCCAATCAGGAAGTACCAAAATTTATAAAGCAACTGCTAACAGAACTAAAAGGAGATTTTGACAAAAACACAATTATAGTAGAGGATCTAAACACTCCCCTGACAACATTGGGCTGATCATCCAAGCAGAAGATAAATAAGGAAATTGCAGATTTTAATGATACATTGCAGGAAATAGACATAATTGACATTTACAGGTCATTCCATCCTACAACAAAGGGTTATACATTTTACTCTTGTGCACATGGAACATTTTCAAGGATAGACCATATCCTGGGACTTAAATCCAACCTCACCAAATTTAAGGGCATCCAAATCATACCAAGTGTATTCTCAGACCACAAAGCTTTGAAATTATAGATCAATTGCAAAAGATCAAGAGCAGAGAGAACCACATATACATTGAGACTGAACAACATGCTATTAAAAAGTGACTGGGTCAAAAAGGAAATAAAACAAGAGATTAAAAAATTTGTAGAAACTAATGACAATGAAAACATGACGTACCAAAATTTTTGGGACACAGCAAAAGCAGTATTAAAAGGGAAATTTATATCATTACAGGCCTATCTCAAGAAACAAGAAAAACTACAAGTAAACACCCTCACATCTCATCTCATAGACCTAGAAAAAGAAGAACAGGGGTCCCCCAAAGCCAGCAGAAGAAAAGAATTAACAAAAATCAAAGCAGAACTTAATAAATTTCAGAATAGAAAAACAATAGATAAAATTAACGCCACAAAGAGCTGGTTCTTTGAAAAAATCAATAAAATTGACAAACCACTGGCTAGGCTCACCAAAAGGCAAAGAGAAAAATCTCATATTTCCAGAATACGGATGATAGGGGAAGAGATTACAACTGATGCTACCGAAATACAAACAATCATAGGAGATTATTATGAAAGACTCTATGCCAACAAATTTGACAATCTAGGGGAAATGGACAAATTGCTAGGAACATATAGTTTACCTAAACTGAACCAAGAAGATTTGGATAACCTAAACAGACCAATCAACAAAACAGAGCTTGAAACAATTACCCAAAAATTGTCCAAAGGCAAAAGACCTGGACCAGATGGCTTTAGCAATGAATTCTACCAATCTTTCAAAGAACTAACGCCCATCCTTCTCAAACTACTCCAGAAAATTCAAGAGGAGGCAGTTCTACCCAACTCTTTCTATGAAGCTATTATCACCCTAATACCAAAACCTGGGAAAGACAATACCAAAAAAGAAAACTATAGGCCAATCTCACTGATGAACACTGATGCAAAAATCTTAAATAAAATTCTAGCTAACAGAATACAACAATGCATTAAAAAGATTATTCACCATGACCAAATGGGATTCATCCCAGGGGCACAAGGACGGTTGAACATACGCAAATCAATCAATGTAATCCAGCACATAAACCAAAAAAAGGATATAAACCACATGATTATCTCAATCGATGCAGAAAAAGCATTCGACAAGATACAACACCCATTTATGATAAAAACACTGAATAAAATGGGAATTGAAGGAAAGTACCTCAAATTAATTAAGGCCATATATGACAAACCCTCAGCAAGTATTATACTGAATGGGGAAAAGCTGAAGCCTATTTTCCTAAAATCAGGAAGAAGACAGGGATGCCCCCTGTCACCCCTGCTGTTCAACATAGTACTAGAAGTTCTAGCCAGAGCAATCAGACAAGAGAATGGAATAAATGGTATTAGAATTGGGAGAGAAGAAGTTAAACTGTCACTCTTTGCAGATGACATGATCCTGTATATAGAAAACTCTAAAGACTCTATCAGAAATCTATTACAAATAATAGACAAATACAGTAGAGTCGCAGACTACAAAATCAATGTTCCAAAATCAAGTGCATTTTTGTATGCCAACAATGAAACTTCAGAAAGAGAGATGAGAAGATCTATTCCCTTTGCCATTGCAAACAAAAAAATGAAATACCTAGGAATAAATCTAACAAAGAACGTAAAGGACTTATACACTGAAAACTATAAGACTCTCTTAAGACCTATGGACACACTCAATAGCTTGGTGATTGCCGGAGGGAGGGGGAGGAGGGGGGAGGGAGAGAGGGAGGGAAGGTGGGAGAGTGCACCAGCATTATGGACACACTCAATGGTTTGGTGGTTACCAGGATAGGGGG
>PVKE010048792.1:0-11465 GCA_004027555.1 Craseonycteris thonglongyai | reverse complement strand
TTGGTTCTGCTCTAGCTTCTCAATTTTGTTGGTAAAGTACTCATTTTGCTCAGAAAATTTCTTGTTGAGGTCATTTAACTGTGTCTGGGTACTTTGCCAGCATTGAGTGAGCTCTCTGAGTGTCTTGATTAATGCAGCCCTGAATTCTGTTTCACTTAGATTTGATTCCAAGTGTGCAAGGTCCTTTACTAAAGACTGTTCCTGATCTTCTGGAGGGGCTTTGGATTCTGAGGTGTGCATTGTGTTTGCTGTGGTTCTTTTTGCTTTAGGCATGAGTCTGTTTTCCCTCTGGGGGCTTGCCTATCAGATGGGCTTCTCTTTATTTTTTCTTTTGGACTCAGTTGTGGGAGAAGGAGATTTTGGGAGAGGGTGGGGGAAGCAGACAGCTTCTGTGTCCTGGGGCACTTCAGGTTGCTGTCTTACCTGTGAGATAGCAGGGTAGTAAAGGTGTGGCCAGGGGTGGGGGCATGTGAGTAGGAGCTAGAGCGGGCCTGAGACACAATAGCAGATTCCTCTTTCAGCAGGGACTCTGGTGGTTCAGTGGGGGGCGGGGCGCAGGATCTCTGGTCTTTCCTCCTCCTGGCTGCCCCTCCTTCAATAATATCTGCAAGCCACGCCCGTAGGGCAGCACTTGGATGGGCTGGGGCTTGGCAGAGGCCCCAGTCGGCCGTGCAGTCCCACGCACAGGCAATGACACCGCGGAGACCCAGCAGGCAGCTCAGTAGCGCAAGCGGTCCGCAACGCCCCAGAGGCCTGGTGGGTGGGACGCCAAAAGCCCAGCTGTGTGCTCACGAGCAGGCAGCAGCGTTGCAGCGGCCTGGTGGGCGGGGCGCCGAAAGCCCTGTGTGCACAGGCCGCAGCTTGGGCGGCAGCCGCTCTATGCTCCCGGCTCTGTTGAGACCACCGGATTCACTCCAAGCACGTCCAATGCAGCTATGCCCACTCAAGCCCCAGCCCTCACTCCAAGCCCTGTCCTCAGAAGGCACTCCTTCACAGTCAATCTCCTCCGTAAATCAGGGGTGCTGAGCTGCTGCGGGCTGGTGCCCCGCTCTCACCCCGCCCGTCGGGAAGTGCAGCTGCCCTGCTCCACAGTCCCTGTTCCACTTTAGGCTCTGTGATCTGATTAGGGTACTGTATGCTGTCCCTTGAGTTTGGATGTTAAATTGTCCACAGTCTTGTGGGGATTCCATGCTCCCTAGGTCTCGGCTTTCAGCCCGCCCTCGATCCAGCTCTACTTTGACCGTAGTCCCCTAATCCCCCTTTGTTTTCGCCAGCCCCGGGCCGCGCTCCGAGTCTCTTTCCCCGAACCGCTGCTTCCCTTTTCCTCTCCCGCTCTCCCCTTTTTTCTCTAACCTTTGTGTGTTGTTCCGCGTTGTGTGGTTCTCTTAGTTGAGGTTTCTTCTCCTAAACATTTTCTTGAATAAGACCTCTTTGAGATCTTGAGCTCTTTGTCTCCTTAAGATAATGTTGAATGCAAGTCTTTCTCCTATAGTATCTATTTTAAGGTTCACCTTGACTAGTTCTTTTCATTCCCATGTTACATTAACTATCCTCAAGGAGTGCTCCCAGTTCGGTTCTCACTGGGGTGAGACCCCGGCCCAGTTCCTGCCCTGTGCAGCCCCACACCCACCTGTGGAATAAAACTATGTGGAAAAACCAATGATGTGCAACTATGGAGACTGCTCTGGACCCTCCCCCTTCTCTCTAGCTCTGTATCTCTCTCTCTCTCTCTCTCTGTCAAAAACAATAAAAATAAATCTTAAAAAAATGGTAACTGACTTATAACATTAAAATAAGTAATTCAAAAATAATCAGGTTTAATTACCTATTCAAGTTTGTGATTGAAAATGCTTTATGAGCTAAAATTTTCTAGAACTATTAGCTTATGTCATACATGTATAAAATTAGTTTAAATTTTGTTATTTGTAAAAATCAAATCATTATTTTATTTGTTGTTTTGTATCATTATATAATTGGTAAATAGCTATTGTTGAAAATGTATAAAATAAAAAAATTAAAAATTCATAATGATCTCATCTAACACCTAAACATCTTTCAATGGAATAAGTTATAAATTTTTATGTATAATTTATATTTAAATATGTATTGAATATTTCGGTAAATTGGATTAATCATTATATTGTTTTATAATCTTTTTAATGTATGTTCTCTTTGCTTTTTTTCCTTAGTGATTTGAAAGACATATATCTATTTTAATCTACTCGTGCTTGTATTTAGTTCACATTATTTGGTCTAGTTATTGGTGATAAACAAAAAATATTAACTCCCCAAGCATAGCATCCAAAATTTAGTATGCCAATCCTCATGAATTCCTCCCATTGATCCATCATTTTACCCCATGTCTAAAAAAAAAATAGTAATAAGAAATGTTAGTATCTTGTAATTAATTACTTTAAAGACATCACCTATTTTTAAACTCATAATTTCCTTTAAAAACTGCATTAACTCATAAAACAAATTTTATTTTATTAATTTCAATGCCTTCTACAAGACCAACTTATTCATTCTTCAACTCATGATTTCTATGCCTTTATTTGAACACATTCTCTAGGAAGAAGAAAATTCAAAAATACTCTTCTGTTACCTTCAGACAGAAATATAGAGTTCTTAGACCTAAGAAAATTCTCTGGATGTTAATCTAATATATTTGACGTGAGAAAAATAATATTAGTGTGATTATCTTTTTCCTTTTCTTGGAATCAACTTTACATTTCCAATTGGGTGTTTATAGAATCTTTTAAATTTATTTTTAAATATTAAAGAAAATTCCAGCATATGTTCAAATACACTTAAGTAAACTTTGACTTATGTTCAGTAAACCTTTTCAGTCCGAAGTTTCAAATCTTTCTAAATTTAGAATAACAAACTATAATTATTTATTTAATTATGACCTCTCTTTTATCAGTTATATTTTTTCAAACTGGAAATGATAGATAGGTAGATGATAGAAAGATAGGTAGATAGGTAGGTAGGTAGATAGGTAGATAGATAGATAGACAAATTGATGATATAGATATAGATGTAGATATAACAAATATAAACATAAATATATATCTATATTCATCATCTCTTGGGTGGCCATCACACATCACATCTTTTCTCTTTTAATTAGGAGAATCTTTCTCCAGCTTTCTACCTTCTTTACTGGTTTAATTTTTCAGCATTATCATGACTATTATTCATTGCTCTCACTTTTTAATTTAATAATTTTGATTCAGTTCCATGTACTATGTACCTATTCTTATCTCATACTGTTATTTTTCTAATTTCCTATGAACACAATTTTTTAACTTTCTAGCTGTTTATTCTATTTTTTTTAATTAGGTCTTTTATTATTATATTTTTTATTGTTTTTGACAGAGAGAGAGAGAGAGATACAGAGACAGAGACAGAACTGAACTGGGGAAACTCCCCAGTTCAGCACATGAGTCCGCATGGGCCGGGGCTGGGATTCGATCCTCAGTCCCCAGTACTGCAAAGTGAGCGCTTAACCCACTGTGCCATCCCAGCTTCCCCTATTCTATTTTTTGAGTAAGTCTATTTTTTGGTAGAAACTTGTAAATATTAAATGACACCAACATTGCTGGTGTAGCATATGTTTACACAAATGAACCATCAACAATTTCTTTTAAAATATCCAGTAAAAGAAAAAAAAAAAGTTCATTTGAAGGCTGCTATAGAAAAATAAAATAATAAAAAAATACAGTCTAAAATAGTGCATCTCAATTTTCAGGAGACTAGAATTATTTGACCCATTTACAGAGGAGTACATATAGTTAGTGTATAGTTATAAAATTAATTTATACATAATTTTAACATGTGTTCCTAAATCATAAACCCCTTTATTTAATAAGCTACACAAAATATACATTCCTTAGCATAAAAAAGTGTAACAATTCTTTCCTTTTTTTTTTTTTTAATTTATTTTATTGCTCGAGAGAAGGTGGGGTGGGGGTAGAGCCCAGAGCAGTCTACACATTTGCACATGATTCATTGTGATATAGTTTCGTTCCACACAGGTGGATGTGGGGTGGCATGGGATGGGACTTGAACCTGGAACCTCCCAGATTGGAGGTGAGAATCTTCACTGCTGTCCTGGTGGTTTCCAGTTACAGCAGTTCAGCATATGGGCCTGCATGGGCCAGGGCTGGGATTCGACCCTCAGACCTCGCACTTGCTAGGCAAGCGGTTGAGCTATCCCAGCATGCCAACAATTCTTTTTAAATAGACTTAGTTATTTAAAAGCAATAGTTGAATAATCATTGCCTAAGTAAATAAGTGTCACCAAGAACACAAGCCCTACATGTAATTTGCATTGAATTAATGGTTCTCATTTTTTTGATCAACAACTCTTTAATAAGAACTCATTATGAATATAGCATTAACATTACTCTTGTTGCTACAGATATTATGAACTACATTTTCTTTTTTTTAAGATTTGTAAAATTGTTTTTGACAGAAAGAAAGAGACAGACAGAGAGAAGGGGGAGGGCCCAGAGCAGTCTCCATAGTTGAACATCATTAATTTTTCAACAGTTTCATTCCAAACAGGTGGGCAGGGAGCCACGCAGGGTGGGAACTGGGCCAGGGACCTCCCACATGGGAGGCATGTCCCATAAGCTGGGGGCTGAACTGGGGGCCTCCCACATGGGAAACATACCCCAGTTCAGCATATGAGTCCACACGGCCCAGGACCTGGGCTTAATCCTCAGACCCCAGGACTGCAAGACAAGTGCTTAACCAGTTGACCATCCCAGCATCCCCTGTATTTTCTTAAGAGTAGGTGTAAGTTGGCAGATGGGCCAAGGAAAGGCCAGGCAAGAGGTAAATCTGCTGGGCTCTCTTTCAGTTTTATTTGGAGCAGCTGAGGCTATTGGGATTCTCTCTACAATTTTTTGAAAGTACTGATTTCTCTAAACTTCAACTTTGAAAAAATCACACATTTTTCTCAGAATCTATGAGAGTTTTAGAATAGAAACAGACATTTCCCCATCAAGATATGTTTATGACCAGTTTCCTGTATTATAGCCTATACTTTAAGTAAAATAGTCTAAATTTAGAGATCCTAACTCTATTTGCATATTTAGTTTTTCATGGTGTTGTGCTTTAAACCTATCATCTTAATTGCTTATCTCTCATGCTTTACAAGTATCCATTGTCACTTCATTGGCACTAAGTGTAGAAACACATGTTTTTCTAATGAGACCACAACCAAACTCTGGTCTATTCCAACTATACACCCTTTAATATGTCTCACTATAATCTATAATTTTTTGATTCAGTGCAATATTGTACAGCTAATGTTAATCCCACTTTATTTACTTTCAGCCATCGAATAGCACCTAGGTAAGTAGTTAATAATTTTTTGAAATTAAATTTGAATAAAATAATTCAATATAAAAGCCAAATAAGATACCATCATCCTCTAATGAAATAGTTTTTAATCCTAGTCCTTATTGCTGAAATGATAGTTTAAATTGAGACTCAAGACATAACCTAGCATAATGTATGTATGAATAAATGTAGAAAACTTTTAGAGCTATAATAAACCTGGATCCTTAATGCCATTAAAAGTGTGAATAGTCTCCTAACACTCTCCTGCTTCACGCAACAGCCACAAGCACTGAGTTCTTTTTTATTAATTGTTAAATTAATTGGGGTGACATTGGTTGGTAAAAATTATATAGGTGCCATGTGTACAATTCTATATTACATCATCTATGTATTGCATTATGTGCTCACCACCCAGAGTTAATTCTCTTTCCATCACCATATAGTTGATGCCCTTTCCCTCCTCCGTGCCCCCTACTCCTCCACTCCACTCCCTCCTTACTCTTAAGTAACCACTAAACTGTTGACTGAGTCCATGAGTTTTTGTTTCTTTATTACTTCAGTTTTACATTCCACCTATAATTGAAGTCGTATAGTTCTTGATTTTTTCAGTTTGAGTTATTTCACTTAATATGATGGTTTCAAGGCCCATCCATGTTATCACAATGGCTGTATTTCATATTTTCTTATTGCTGAGTAGTATTCCATTGTGTAAATGTACCACAACTTCTTTATCCAGTCATCTATGAAAGAACACTTTGGTTGTTCCCACGATTTGGCCACCATGAACAATGCTGTGACAAACATTGGGGTGCATATATCCTTGTGAATTAAGGATATCAAGCTTTTTGGGTAGATACCCAGAAGAGGTATTGTGGGTCGTATGGCAATTCTATTTCTAATTTTGTTGAGGAATCTTCATATTGCTTTCCATAGTGTTTATACCAATCACTTTCTCACCAGCAGTAAATGAAAGTTCCTTTTTCTTCACAACCTCTCCAGCACTTGTTATTCCTTGTCTTGTTCATGATAGCCATTGTAACAGGTGTGAGGTGGTATCTCATTGTGGTTTTAATTTGCATTTCCATAATTGCCATTGATGTTGAGCGGTTTTGTTTTGTGTTTTGTTTTCATGTATCTTTGGTCATTTGTGTGTCTTCATGGGAGAAGTGTCTGGTCAAACAATATACAGATTTATAGCCACTCTCATCAAAATCCCACAGACTTTTTATTCGAGAAAGAGATTAAAAATAACAGATTCATATGGAACCACAAAAGCCTCTGAATCACCAAAGTAGTCATACAAAAAACAATAAGGCTAGATGCATCATGCTTCCTGACTTTAGTCTATACTACAAAGCATCAATAATCAAAACAGTTTGGTATTGGCAGAAAAATACACACATACCAATGGAATAGAATCAAAAACCCACAAATAAATCCACCGATATATAGACAGGTAATGTTTTACAAAGGAGCAACAAATACACAATGGAGAAAAGAAAGCCTTTTCAGTAAGTGGTGCTGAAAAATTGAAAAACCACATGCAAAATAACTATTCTGGACTGTGACCTGTCACCATATATCTAAATTAAATCAAAATGGATTAAAGACCTCCATATAAGACCTGAAACAATAAATTGCACAGAAGAAAGCTTCAGTGCTAAACTTACAGACCTTGGTTTCAGAGAGGACTTTATGAGCACTGAGTTCTTTTAAAGATTTATTTTATTGTTTTTGACATAGACAGAGAAAGACAGAGAAGAAGGAGGGCCCAGAGCAGTCTTTATAGTTGTACATCATCAGTTTTTGACATGATTTTGTGCCACACAGGTGGGCAGGGGCCACATAGGGTGGGAACTGGGCTGGGGACTTCCTACATGGGAGGCACACTCCCTCAACCCTCAAGCCAGGGTCCAAACCAGGGGTCCAGAACTGAACTGGGGGCATCCCGCATGAGAAGCACACCTCAGTTATGCATATGGGTCCACATGGGGTAGGGCCAGAATTCAATCCTAGGTCACTGGAGCTGCAAAGCAAGCACTTAACCAACCTGCTGAGCCATCCTGGTTTCCTCACTGACTTCTTTTAGAAGGTCTATTACAGTAAGCATTAGTCTATTTGCAATAAGGAGAGGCAATCCTCCAGAATCCCAAAGTTTCTTACATTATATGCATTTATGAAATAGCAATGATATTGGGTAAACCTAGAACTATATTAGTAGTATTTATGACATCTGTGTTGATGAGGCAAAAAGCCCATCAAGACTGAAATTCAAGGTATAAGACTCTCTCTGAGGAACAATTTAGCATTTATATTAAGGAGACACAATTCGTATTAGGGGCTAACAAAAGAAGAAACCAGATCCAAAAATATTAATGTTCCAACTATATTTTGCCAGAGATCTCAGAAATTTCCCAATAATGAGAGCTCAGTAGCTAACACTAAAGTCACCAACATGAACTGTTTCATGTAATGTGCTTAGCTATTTCCACACCATTGTTTTATTTATAAAATATATGCTTAATAGAACTTTTTTAAGTACTCTTAGTTTAAATTTAATTCTACTACATAGATGTTAAGACCAAGCTCTCCGGGGAAATTCTCATTCTAAATGAAATTAGTGATGACTAGAGGTCCTACCTCACCAACCCAACACATATTTGTGACATATACCTTTGTGATTCTGTGTGGTAGTCTAGTTTCACAAAGGCCAGTCTTAGAGAATGACGTAGACAGTATTTAAGAGTATATGTAGATTATTAACTGGGAATTGTTCTACAACCTAGATCTAGACTACTATATATGAAAATAAATTGAGTATTATTAAATTACTATATGACTTAATTTTTCTCTATCTTCATTTCTCAATAAAATTTAATGAAATCATCATCAGCATCTATGACAACATGCAAAGTAGGCCAGGAAACCCTATATATGTGCCCATTTCTTTCTGTTATTTTCCCCCCCTTTTTATTTCCGGAGTCCTTTGCTTTGTGTTATTAAAGTTCTATGATTCATCATTCTCAAATATTTGTCAATATCAAATACAAATTGTGCTTTCATCTGCATCTACTGACAACTCTGACAGTAAAGTAGCTTAGCTGCCTTTTTGTCCTTTCTCCCACAACAAAACTATTCTACAAACCATGCTTGACTTTTTCCTTCCTTAGCACCTTGATTCTCTATGAGTGTAACACACTTACACATCTGAAATCTACTGAGAAATTGAAGATATAGGGAGCCAATTTTACCAAAACTATTTATATTGGTCAATAACCTTAATTTTCTTAAAGAGGTTAAAATTATAAATAATCTAAAAAAGCATAAAGAACAATAAGTTAATGCTCTCCTATGAAGGATATGTTTGTATATCCTAGTAACTGTCCATCCCAAATAAGTGCTACATTTAGCTAACCTAAAAGCTTCTGCATATATTTAATGCACCATTAACAAAATGGGATCAGCAACAATAACAAGAATTTCTACAGAATAACTAATGACAATATCTCCAAAGGAATATTGAAACTTTGCAAATATAAAATGATCAATTTAAAAAAACAGATAGGGTATTTAGATAATAGTGCAACAGTCTGAGTTATCTTTGGTCACGGTATAATTCTCTTAAAGTAAGAAGGATTTTGCTTGAAATACAGCAATTTTATGGAAGAATTTTTTTCTATGTCATATTTTTAGTTTAGCATGTCAGTAAAATTATTTCATTTGATCAAAATAGATGTTCTCAATTCATTTGTAAAACATGTAAGAGATACATTCTTGTATCCAGTAACAATAATAGAATTTACATTATAGAATCTTTTAAAAACTGGTCATCTACTTAGTATGTCATGGTTATACGACTCTAATAAAATTGCTGTACTTTCTGATGAAGTTTGGACTGAGCACTTTAACTCTATACCAAAGTTTATATAACAAGAAAAATTTTAATAAGAATCTAACATGAAAAAATAGCAAATTAAACTAAAACACCTGAAACTACACAGAAATCCTTCACTGCGTTACAACAACACCAATTACAGAAATCAAAGAGAACTAAAATTCTGCTTCTGGCAATGTTATATATAACATGTATAAAATGTGTTCTCATGCTTTGAATGGAAATTTTCTTCTCTTTAGCTCTTCTCACAGGTTGAGAATATAAAAGTTTGTAGAAAAACAAAATGTATGATTTGGATAATAAACGTTAAAGACTCTTTGGTATTTCTATCCCTACTATTTACACACCTAGGCTCTTTTCTAACCTTGTGTTTCCAAAGAGAATAGAACTGTCAAAGCAATACTGTTATTTGAAGGCAATATTACAGCAGTATAGAAGTTCATCTGAATTAGGAAGGAGCTCTTTTCAGTTGGCAGTTCACACAGCTCTATAGCTGTGTTTGCATCCAGTTCAGCCATCAACTATCACACTTCTGTTCCCTAGAAATACAACACAGAAAGATCTCTGTTTCTGAGAAGTGACTTTCCAAAACTCTGACAGAGGTCTCTAAGAGTTTTTATATAGGGCTTTCATAAGGAGACACAGGTAAGTACAGACCAGGACAAGGAACAGTAAGAGAGACTATGCACTCCTATCATAGTGCTGGGTTCTTAGTAGATATTTCAAAACATGCTAAATTAATTAATAAAAGCCATTCCCTTTTTTCATACATCCCATAATCAGAGTTACTGGTTTAGGAGTTATTCATCTTTGTCCTTCCCAAGCCACATGAAGACTTCTTTCAAAATGAATAACAAGTACACACCTACATTATATATATATATACATACACACACACACACATACATATACACACACACACATACATATATATATACACATACACACATACATATATACACACATACATATACACATACCTACACAAATCTACACTTGAATTTATTTGTATTTGGGGAATATTAATTATACTAGTTATAAATACCAGTTTCAATTTATATAACATTATATTGTAGAGTGCTTTTATATAGGTGGTACACACAATTACAAAGACTCTGTTTAGAATGTTGAACTTCTGTTTTGAAAGTGTGGTTGACATTCCCTTTCCCTCAGACTCTACAACCTACTCCAAAATTTTCAGGAAAGTGCCTGTAAGACAAGGAGGGCATAGAACATAACCATCCTAGAACACAGTCTTCCTACTTCCAGAGGAAGAAAGCTTTTAGTAAGTGGAAAGAGTGCTGAAGATAAAACTTCTTGCAACTTCCCTTTAACTATCCCCATCAGCTGTGACAAGAAATGGGGGAAAGAAAGTATGAAACTACATCATTCTACCCTTAAAATTTGTCTTGTGTTTGAAGAGCTTAGAGAAATACAAAGGAGGTAACATTGACTGAGTATCTACTATGAAAAGAACATAAAAATGCATGGCTATTATATTATAAATTTAATCACTATATTAGTCCTGTGAGGTAGGTGGTGTTAACACCATTTTACCAATGAAAAAACTGATTCTCAAATAGGTTCGGCAACCTGTTCAAGATCACACCACTAGTGTTAATAAAATGGAGGGTTATGTCTGACTCAGTGACAGCTCTTGACAGTAAAATAGACTGGCTTAGAAGCAAGAGGCTGTTTGAGTTAGTCATGGCTTCTAGGACGTATGCGAAAAGAAGCTTAGGTTCCTCTTCAGAACTCTCTGTTCAAGTAAAACTGAAGAATATTTTTTCTTCTCTAATGCAAGATTATCAATTAAGAATAGAGAACATAGTGAGAACTTTTCATGAAATAGAGAATCCAATGAAACAGGAAAAATGGGAGTCTCTAACCCTTGGGATATCTGCCTTGGTAAGTATTTTTTTTTTTTTTAATTTTTTTTTTTTTAATTTATTGTTAAATTTGATGAGGTTACATTGGTTGGTAACAATCAGACAGTTTACAGATGTACAAGTCCACCTCACATCATTCATGCATCGTATTATGTGCCCATCACTCAGTATCAGCTCCCCTTCCATCACCTTATATCTAGTGTCCACTCCCACCTCCCCCCACAACTGTCCCCCCGCTCCTCCCCCCTATCCTGGTAACCACCAAACCATTGAGTGTGTCCATAATGCTGGTGCCCTCTCCCACCTTCCCTCCCTCTCTCCCTCCC
>PVKE010048791.1:0-11460 GCA_004027555.1 Craseonycteris thonglongyai | reverse complement strand
TCCTTCCTCTATTTAAAGAGTTGTCTGAGCATCTGATATCCTCCATTGGGTGTAGCTTCCTGCAACACTACTAGCAAATGAAAGAAGAAAAATATATATTCTTTCTATGTCCACTGGAAATTTTCTTCTGGTGCAATTCAAACATACTGTATACAAGAAAAATACCTATCAACCAAATAGTCAGGAAGGTTCTATAAGCTGCCTTTCGCAGGTTACTTCTAAAGATTTAGGAGTTTTTAAAGAAGCACTGCATTATGAGACAACACACATTTTTTGAAAATACATGTTATAGCTGAATCTATATTTTCTCTTTGATGATAAAGAATTCCATCTGAATAATTTCCCCCTACTTTTTCACTTTGTTGTGAATCAACAGATAGAATATTTCTGAAGGAAATGGAAAGCAAAGCAGAGAAGGCTAGGCACGTGTCTGCATAGGAGTATATAGGAAGTCTCTACTTTGTCCTCAATTTTGCTCTGAATCTAAAACTGATCTAAAAAAGTCTTAGTTAAAAAAATAGAAGCAGAAGGTACGAATAAGGTAAAGACGTTGTATACAACCTAACAAAAGAGAAATTTCAATTCTTATAAAGAATTACAATATAATTATATACAAAGGCTGTTTGGAAAGTATACAGGCATGTAATATGAAAAATAGAGGCGTTTGTGGCTGGATTTTTTCTGGACCACCTTTATACATATAATTATATGTCATTATTTTTTTTTCCCCCTTCACAAACTCATTCAAGAAGGGGGTCAATTTTATTTGCAACTAAATATATGGTAAAAAATAATTAGTTTAAGAATTTGCATTAGTTATCATGTATGTTTACTTTTTGCAATGGACAAAATATCTAACTTTGGGACATGGGGAAGTTTCCCATCATTGATTTAGCTTATGGGAATTTTGGGGATACAAAGGGAATAAAATAGATGTTTGGTTAGTTCCATGTTAAAGATGCCAACTTAAAGATGCCAAGTATACCCATTTCTCTTTACATTATCAGTATACATTCATGGAGTGCTGTGCACTGTGACTATCATGCCTGAGTGAATATATTGGTGATACTCGAGAACACATACTCTCAAAGATGCACAGCCATCCTCACTATAACCTGCACTTCTTGTTACAAACACTATATGTTAGCTATGTGAGCCTTAAATGAGTAATACATTCATTTTCTGCATGTGCACATTTGAAACAAACCAAGAATATAGGACCTCATACTGTTCTTTATTAGTGTTTTTGTATTTTGAACCTGAAAGTTCATAGGTGCGTTTCTCTCCAGCATTGTATATTCTTGTTGTGAGGCATGTAATCGGAGTGATGACTTTCTGCATATCCCACTGGCTTTATCTAAATATTATACTGCAAAAACCCTACCAAGTTCTTTTCTTCATTTGAGCAATTCTTGATACCAGTCCATCAAGTTTTCCATATAAAAAGCAAAGTAGAAACATCCATCTTTATTGTCTTTATATAAACCTTCTGTGACATTGCTCCATAAAATAATAATTTTCTTTGAACGTCAATTAATCTTTTCTGTATGTGTATTTAGTGTATGTTCACTCATTGACATTGTGTTTTCTATATATTCATCTATTTCTCTTTTCTATTTGTCTTGAATTGAAAAATGTTTAAGGGTAGACCCTGTGTCAACAAAGGCCTGGCATGGTAAGTGTCCAGGGTAACTCACAAGCTCTTAAGAGAAAAATTATGACTGGTGATCAGAGATATACATGACCAAGCTGTCAAGGGAAAGAGAACAATCATATTTAGCATCCTTTCATAATCTAGTAAATCATCTTAAATATGTTATATTATTATTTTGCTTGTTTTCTCTATATAAGAATCATTATTTAATAATATCTGACAGTGATGAACACCAGTGCAAAAAATCTTAAACAAAATACTAGCAAATAGAATACAACAATGCCTTAAAAAGATTATACATCATGATCAAGTAGGATTGATCCTAGGGGCACAAGGATGGTTCAACACATGCAAATCAATCAATGTGATACACCACATAAACAAAATTAAAGATAAAAACCATATGATTATATCAATCAATGGAGAAAAAGAATTCAACAAGATAAAACATCCACTCATGATCAAAACACTTAACAAAATGGGTATAGAAAGACAGTACCTCAACATAATAAAAGTCATATACAACAAATCCTCAGCAAATGTCATACTGAATGGAGAAAAACTAAAACTTTTTCTTCTAATATCAGGAACGAGACAAGGACGTCCCCTGTAACCACTGCTATTCAGTATAGTGCTGGAAGTTCTAGCCAGAGCCATCTGGCAGGAAAAATATTTAAAAGGCATCCAAATTGGGAATAAAAAAGTTAAACTGTCACTTTTTGCAAATGATATAATCCTTTATATAGAAAACCCTAAAGACTACACCAGAAAACTATTACAAATAATAGGTGAACATAGTAAAGTTGCAGGATACAAAATCAATGCACAAAAATGTACAGCATTTTTATATACAAACAGTGAAATTCAGAAAAATGAGAAAAACGATACCATTTGCGATCAAATCAAAAAGAATAAAATACTTAGGAATAAACAAAGAATGTGATGGACTTATACATGGAAAACTATAAGACATTATTAAAAGAAACTGAAGAAGATACAAAGGAATAGAAAGATATTCCGTGTTCATGGATTGGAAGAATAAACATAGTTAAAATGGTCATATTACCCAAAGCACTAAACAGATTTAATGCAATTCCAATAAAAATCCCAGATATTCTTTCGAGAAATAGATTAAAAAAAAAAAATTATCAGATTCACATGGAACCACAAAAGACCCCTAATCGCCAAAGCAATCCTCCAAAAAAAGAATAATCCTTGAGGCATCACACTCCTAGACTTCAGTCTATACTACAAAACATCAATAATCAAAATAGCTTGGTAGTGGCAGAAAAACAGACACACAGACCAATGGAACAGAATCGAAAACCCATAAATAAACTTACAAATATATGGACAGATAATTTTTGACAAAGGAGCAAAAAATATACAATGGAGAATAGAAAGCCTCGTCAGTAAATGGTACTGGGAAAATTGGAAAACCACATGTAGAAGAATGAATCTGGACTGTGAACTCTCACCATATACCAAAATTAACTCAAAATGGATTAAAGACCTCCAAGTAAGACCTGAATAAAGTTTATAGAAAAAGCATCGGTACTAAACTTACAGACCTTGGGTTCAGAGAGCACTTTATGAACTTGACCCCAAAGGCAAGGGAAGTAAAAAGCAAAATAAATGAATGGGATTATATTAAACTAAAGAGCTTCTATACAGCAAAGACACCATCAACAAAATAAAATAGAAACCAACCAAATGGGAGAATATATTTGCAAACAATGCCTCTGATTAGGGGCTAATATCTAATATATATAAAGAACTCATAGTACTCAACAACAACAACAAAACAAACAATCCAATTAAAAAATGGGCACACAAGACCTAAACAGACACTTTTCCCATGAAGACATACAAACAGCCAACAGATACATGAAAAAAATGCTCAACATCACTAGCAATTAGGGAAATACAAATTAAAACCACAATGAGATACCACCTCACACCTGTTAGAATGGCTGTAATCAACAAGACAAGGAATAATAAGTGCTGGAGAGGCTGTGGACAAAAAGGAACCCTCATACACTGCTGATGGGAATGTAAATTGGCACAACCACCATGGAAGGCAGGGTGAAGATTCCTCAAAAAACTAGGAATGGAATTGCCATATGATCCAGCAACCCCTCTTTTGGGTATCTACTCAAAAGACATGAAAAACTTAATCCACAAGGATTATGTACCCCAATGTTCATTGCAGCACTGTTCACAGTGGCCAAGTCATAAAAACAACCAAAGTGTCCTTCAATAGATGACTGGATAAAGAAGTTGTGGTACATTTATACTATGGAATACTACTCAGCGATAAGAGAAGATGAAATACAGCATTTTGTGACAACATGGATGAATCTTGAAAACATCTTATTAAGCGAAATAAGTCAGACTGAAAGAATCAAGAAACATATGACCTCACTCATAGGTGAAATATAAAACTGAAAGTAACAAAGAAACAAAAACTCACAGACACAGTCACTGGTTTGGTGGTTGCCTGGGTGTGAAGAGGTGAGGGGGGGACTGGAGAGGGGGCTGGGGAGGGAGCATCAAATGTAAAAAATAATAAAACTTCAAAAAAAAAAGAGGCAAAAAATAATAATTAAATAAAACAAAAATAGAAAATATTTTTTATTAAAACTGAATATTCAGAGCCTGACATGCACATTAGTCCATATTTCTTGTTACTATCCCAATCCTAACAGGGTTAATACCTAAGTCAGAGAAATCACAGCCCAGAGACATGGTAACAAAATAAAGCTGTATTTGAAATGACTGCATATATGCCATGTACAAATATGTCATTTTCCCAGTATGTCAGAGTAAATTTTATAATATACATACTAATTTTGAGGGATCCTTCATGATACCAAGAAAAGGCAATGTGGTATATTATTAGATTTAATATAAGCTTAATTATTAAGCATTTTTACTGACTTGTTAAATTAGCAAAATAAATTTTAAGTTACATTTTTAAATTAACTTTTTCAGGACCAATATTATTTCTAACACTTTTAGGGCTATGCACTATGCTTTAGCAATCAAGAAGATAAGTGTTGAGGAAACTTGTACGTTTCTTTCTTTCTTTTAAAGATTTATTTTATTGATTTTGACAGAGAGAGAGAGAGAGAGAGAGAGAGAGAGAGACAGAGAAGGGGGAGGGCCTAGAGCAGTCTCTATAGTTGACAGCATTAGTTTTCCATATAGTTTCACTCCACAGGTGGGGATGGGGCTGCGCAGGGCAGGAACTGGGCCAGGGTCTCCCACATAGGCCCCAGCAAGAACTGAACTGGGGGCACACTCCCGTTCAGCATATGGATCCGCATGGGTCAGGGCCAGGATTTAATCCTCGGTCCGCGGGGCTTCAAAGCGAGCGTTTAACTCGCTGAGCCATCCCAGCTTCCCCACTTGTACGTTTCTTGAGAATCTAAATTTCCTGGGGAAGCTGGGATGGCTCAGTGGGTTAAGCGCTCACTTTGCAGTGCTGGGGACCAGGGATCGAATCCCAGCCCCACCCGTGCGGAACCATATGCTGAACTGGGAGCTCCCCCAGTTCAGTTCTCTCTCTGTCTCTGTATCTCTCTCTTTCTCTGTCAAAAAGCAATAAAAATAAATAAATATTTAAATTTCCAATATATGTTGTACATTAAAGACTTCATGATGATAATGAAGTGGCATTACTTGCAATCTCTAAAAAGTGGAAACAACCCAAATGTTCCTCAGTGGAGGAATGGATAAACAAACCACGGTGTGTTTCACAATGGAATACTTATTTTGAGCAATAAAAGGAACAAACTTGACAACATGGATGAACCTCAAATGCATATGCTAAGTAGAAAGAAGCCAGAATCAAAAGGTTATAATTCTATTTATATGACCTTCTAGAAAAAGCAAAAATATATGGGCATAAATCAGACTGGTAATTTCCAGGGATTTGGGAGAGGGCAGAAATTGACACAAGGCACAGGAGGATGTATGGAGTGATGAACTATTCCATGTCTATATTGTGGTGTTGGTGACATGACTATGCATTTGTAAGAACTCACAAAATTATAGATAAACAGGGTGAATTTTACTGTATATAAATTATGCTTTAACTTAACAACTGGAAATTTCTATTTAAAATTTTCATTTTAAAATTAAAAATTCTTTTAAACTCATTTAAGATATTGCACATAGTATCTTTCATAAATACTCTTAACATTTTTAGTGGCCGGAAAATCACTCATTTAATTCTATTTGAACCGATGGAGAAATGATAACAGAAATATAAGGAATGTTTGAATGTGGTAGAACACACAAAGGTAACCTCACTTAATATGAAACTAAAATTGCTTTTTAACCCTACACACTGTCTATCAATGGATCAATTTGTTCATGGATGAATGGAGAAGATATGGTAGATTGTACCTCTGCGAGACAAAAAAGAGATAGTACCAGGAATATACATTGTATCTTCAAACAGAATCCAATGGCTCACATTTCTGTCTAAAGGCTACCTAATTATTTGTGATCATAAGTCAGTTTTATGGTAAATTACAAGTAACATATTTGTTAGACTACTGGCATTAATGTTAGCAATAGTTCTCATCATAGCTTTCAGTCAGAAAAGTGAAAACTTAGTGGACTTAGTGGCATTTCCCCACCCTGATTACAGCCTTCCTCTAAATGTCATTTTCATATAAAAGAAGAGGGAATACAATTCTGTCTGAATTTAGACATTTAGTACTAAAATAAAAAGGAGGAAAATAATGCTCATAATATTTATATTTTTACCCTTTCCAAACATTATTGATTATCTCTGTTGAGGCCTCGCAGCCCTCAATTCTTTTCATCAATGTGCCAGCAAAAAGGTCTCAGCAATTCACTACAAAATACTAGAAAACCTATGTTAGGACAGTCAGGCAGTTTTGCAGCAGATCTGAGTATTTTTCTGGATACTCTCATCAGTTTATAAATTAAGACTGAGTTTCAAATACTCAATCATATCAATGGGTCCAAACCAAATGCACATACATTTATTTCTAGATGATACATTATTGAAAGAATAATGCCACAGCAGTCATGATGAATACATTGACATGGAATCACTCCATTCATCCCCTATATATTGTGTTAAACACTATTTATGGAGGACTGCCTTCTTGATAATAGTGCACCCTTCTATCTATCAAAGGCAAAACAAACGAACAAAAACAGTGCATCATCTTGGCAAGTCCTAAAAAGATTTCAAAATAGTAGAATGAAAGCTGTTTCAAAGACTGGGGGAAAAAAAAAAAAAAAAGCCACAATGTTCATTCACTAGGGTTAAGGAAAATAGGACAGTTCTGAAATTACAGCTTTATCTTCCATTTAAAAAGTTTTCGACCATAATTAAATCAGTGATACTAAGTTCTTATTATTGAACATAAACTGCATTAATATAAACCTACAGTACACACTGTACAAATCCTCAGGTGAACAATAACAGATGTTTTCCAGAGCTTTTGACATGAAGCATAAGAAATGAAGCCTGGTATGCACCATATGAAATGAAAAATGTTCATCAAGCATATTCCCCTTAAGTTTTATAAAATTACAATGTGATATTTGTTTTAATAGTTCCTGTGCCTTAGTACTTTTGTCTTTTCTTTCTGTGTCATCTCTCTCGTTTCAAAACAAAACAAAATAAAATAAAAAACCTTCCTCTCTACCAAAAATTTGGTCAACATTTCAGTTATAGTTTTACACTTATCTGTCTATGGACCGTTTCTATTGTTAAAAATCTTACTGAATTACATTCATACAGCTAAGAATACAACCAATCTACTAAATTTGGGCACAGGCCATGTAAAAATGAATTGATCAGTTTTATATAGTAAGTACCTACTAACGTAACTCCCTTCGAGGTGTTTGCATTCCATAGGTGTTCGGCGATGTATAACATGGATTGGACTCATGATGCAGCAGAAAGCAATAAATAAACCACTGCTGCATTTCCTTGTCTCTATTTTTCTTTATCTTTCTTACTTTGGAAACCCTAAGATGTGACTGTTCAGCCATTCATATGGTTGCAAGGAGTTGGAATTGACTCAGTGGCACATAACAACACCGAAATGTTTACCTGAATACAATATAAACTTTAGATGTTACAACCACCTATCCCTTCAACATCCCTATTTGAATGAATGTGTTTAAGAGGCAACCAAAACTCAACAGATCCATAAGTCATAATTTTACTAACTCTTCTCTGTCCCTACATATGCTTCTTCTCTGGTCTCTCACTTTGGTAAATGGTACTAACCATTCACCCAGTTTCTTTAGCCAAAACCTGTTAGGTGCCATCCCTAACAGACATACCTGTGCTATACCTCACAGACATCCAATTTATTAACAGGTACTTATTGCTGGATCAAAATGCAACCCAAAGCTGACCATGCAACTCCATTATCATCACTTCAAAGCCCTGACAACCTCTTACTGGTCTGCCATATTGCATGACTACACTCTCCATTGGTCTTGTACAACTTTCACTTCTGCTTTCCAAAAAACAATTCTCTACATAGTTGCCAGTGAACTCTTTAAAAACACAAACTAGCATCATGTCATAATGCTGATCAAAACCTTTAAATGGCTCCTTAAAACGAATGAAACCAAAGTCGTCAAGGCTCCTGCATACCTTATTCAACTCCAGTCATACTGCCCTTCCTGCTGGTCTTCAAATGCCTCAGGGACTCATTGCTTTACTGTTTTGCACTTGTGTTCTGTTCATGCTCTTTATCCAGGTATTTCATGGCTTGCTCCCTTACTTCCTTTTAGGTTTCTGTTCAAATATTGCCTTATTTGAAGTATAAATCTCCCTATCACTATTTACCCCCTTCGCTGCTTTATTTTTCCTGTTAGCACTTATCACTACCAGACAACACGCATCATTGTTTTCCTTTCTGTTTTCCCTAACTGGTGCACAAATTCCAATGAGGATATGATTTTATGTTGTTCACATTGAATCTCCAGTTGTTGCATGCAACCGAATGAAAATAGGTTAAGCAAAATTTGATTCTCTATTCATTGAACCTAAAATATTGGCAACCTTATCTATTTAGAAAAATATGTAATAATAAACACCACTACCTCCAACAACAAAAAAGCCTTTTTACAAAAATATGAACAAAGTAAAATTTTTCATGTGTATTTGAAAGTTTAAGATTAAAGCTTAAGATTAAAATATTGGCAACCTTATCCGTTTAGAAAAATATGTAATAATAAACACCACTACCTCCAACAACAAAAAAGCCTTTTTACAAAAATATGAACTAAGTAAATTTTTTTCATGTGTATTTGAAAGCTTAAGATTAATGTCAAAAGTATAAAAATCCATTTTTAAAAGATAAAGCACAAACATATTCTTCTAAAAAAAGGACAGTCCTCAGCATTCTAGAACATTATCTTGCCTGGGAGTAATTATTCCATTATTACCTTGCTGTAAATCCTTTGCTTATTTGCCAATATCTTGTGTCAAGTAAAATAAATATTTTTAACTGCTTCAGGTTTCATTTAATTTTGAAAAATCAAATTATTTCAAGATTAAATATAATTTAGTCAAAATTTACACTAAAAAGTAAACATAATCCACATTTTTCTTTTTCTCTTAAAATAATTACCCATATTTCAAGTTTTCACTTAAAAATTTATATTTACAGCTAAAAGTCAATGATGTTAATTAAATAGAAATCATTTAGAAAAATCACTTAAGAAGAAAATAAATATATACACACTAGTATAGTTTCAGCTTACTTTTACAATATTTTAAAAGATAAATTCTATACTCTTCTGGGTCTCAAGATAGGTTATACAATAATTGTCACATAATTGTAAACATACAGTTTTATAAGAAAGTCAGCACTATCACACAGTGGCCTCTTACAGCAAGTAAATGGGAATTGTAGTAACATCAAATAATTTAACAATTATACTTCAGTTACAATAACATGGTATAGATTTAAAGGTAAATGCTGGCTTTGCCATTACTGAAAGCCACACTGGGGCTTTCAACATTTGTGAGAACTGAAAAAGTCTATGTTCATAGTAATTTCTAATTTTGCTTTGGCCTGACTTTAAAATACTAAGAATTTAACATGGAAATAGGTTCTTAATACCCAACATCACTATTTTAGTGAGTTATATTTTGCCAAGACCTTTGTTCTACGCCCCTCTAGAACTGAGGGTTCATATTCATTGTCCTCTGATTATAAACTCTAATGAGACCATAGTTGACAAAATAGAAAAAACAGAAAACAAAACAAAACAAAACAAAAACAGGGCTGTAATCCAACTCATACAGACAGGCTTCAGTAATGGGACACAACCAAGCAACTGTAAATGAATCTTGAAGTTGACACATATTTCATATATAATTATCATTATGAATAAGTACCCCTTAAAAAAAACATATTGTATAGAACCTAAAAACTGAAGCTCAAAAAATTTTGGAGATGATTTAAATAAATGAATCCATTCGTTTAGCAGAAAAAGAAAGTGAGGCCCAGAGAAATTATTTTGCTCAAAGACAAAATGGTAATAGTCAGGTCTGGGACCAAGTCTGATTTTATTTTAATCATCATTTCAGAATTTCATGCTGGTTTTATAATAAATACAGTATGTAGTGATTAAGAAATACACTTATTCAAACATTAAGTGACAAAGGAGGGTATGAAATTTTCTCTATCATATAATCTAAATCATGTAAGAGTCTTAAAAAATCAAAATATTAAAACTATGAGCATTGACATTTGAGATATGTAGATATCTATATATATTTAATTTTAATTTTTTCTTTTATATACTTTCCATATTTTCTACAGTGAACAACTACTATCTATATAGTCAGAGTAAAAAATAAATTGGAGAGGTAAATGTGTCATCAAAAGCCACTATCTGTATCATTAACATTAACTACGGTTAATTTGCAGCATGTAAAATAGAAAACTAAACTGCCATTAAACATGCATTGGTAAAATATTTCTCTGGTTAAGTAAAGCAATTGCACTGTATCTGAGGAAAAAAATCAAGCCTAAATATGGAGAAAGTGTACCCACATGCACATACAAATTGAAGTATTAGAAAAATACCAATAAAATACATTTTACTATGACTTTGTTATTCTTACTCTACTTATAAACAGGTACTTTAGTACAAATGAAGCAAACTGCAATCTGTCTCTTATTCAACTTGCCAATCTGAATTTAATAAACAGAATATGAAAATTTCATCTCTAATTAGTGAGTTTCACTTACTTCATTTTCTGATGCTTTCTGAATTATCAAAGGTAAATGAGCTTAGATGTTTTATTATGTATGCATATATCCAGAGTTCACTGAGGTTAGAATAGCATATGCTCTTACTGATTTACAGCCTACTACATAAAATATGTATTTGCTTCCAACTTCTATGTCTACTACATATATGGCAATTCCAAGAAAAACTGCCACTTGAGAATGGTCCATTAGCTTTGTTTCCTACTGTCCCTTGAGTGATGTAAAAAGTTCACATTCTCCTTTTTTCTCATGCACTGTCCCTTTTCCAACCGTGCGTAAGGAAATGACTAAGGAAATTCCCACCCTCTTTATAAAATATCCTTGACTTACAAAGTCTATAGTAGACTCTCCTCCAAGCTGACATAAAAACTAAGATGTTAGAATCATATAATTAGTGCATAATATTCTCTAGTGATTTCATGTATATTAACTTTATTTTAAAGTATATTATACATTTCTTGAGAGATGGTATTTAGCTTATCCTTCTTTTGCATTCATATGTATAGTAGG
>PVKE010048790.1:0-10000 GCA_004027555.1 Craseonycteris thonglongyai | reverse complement strand
CACATGAGATGCACACCCCAGTTCAGAATACAGGTCCACATGGGCTGGAGCTGGGATATGATCCTCGGACCCTGGGGCTGCAAGATGAGAGCTCAACCTGCTGAGCCATCCTGGCCTCCCTTGAGATTTTTGGCATTTAGTTGCTTTTGATGTTAGTAGCTTCCTCTAAAACAGTATGTATTTTATTTTGGCAGTTACATTGTTGTTATAGACTCCAGTGATGAAGAATTTGAGCCCTGTAAGTAGAGTCCATTTAAAGCAGTAATTTTACATTTTAAAGTGTAACTTAACCATGTCTTTGTAGAGATAACTGAAACGTGATTCGGGACATTTGGTGTAAGCTGGTCTTAGATTTGGCTCATCTACTACTCTCTGTAGACTGGTGAAACAAAGTTTATTTTCTTACTGTTAAGAACAGAGGAACTTCCTTGTGTTCCTTTTCTAATTTGCTTCCTTTACCTTTTACATTCTAGGTCTCCCAACCTTTATTTCCTCTCTACCTCTCATGGGGAATGTAGAGTCCACTGTAAATTTTAAGTAGCTCTAATTGATGGACTTTGGTTTAGAGAGTTAAAGACATGGGTAACCAGATTTGGTCATACTTCAGATGCTTTCTGTGTCCTCTTTCTTTCTCTAATTTAGCTGTAGCTGGACCTAGCAAGCAGAGAGAAGACAATGGCTGAGTAGGCGAGTTAGTGAAATTTGATGCTTTTTAAGGAATGATGTTCTGGGTAAGATTTAAGAATAAACATCACATTTCCTCTGTGAACACTATGATCAGGGTTATGATGGGTGTTTGATCTCACAACCACGTTCAAAATATGAGATTCCGTAATGTGAACCATCTGAGTACTCAGGCTGGAAATTGTCAGTTTTTACTCTTGTGTTAGTTTAAGAGTTTTTTGTTGTTGTTGTTTTTTGTTTTAAGTGGGCTCCTCACCCTGATCTCTTCCTCCCCTGGTCCAGTCTGCATCCCACTTCCAGATTAATCTACAGAGTCATGTTGATCCCCCATTTAAATAATTTGTCATAGAAAAACCAAGCTATTTAGCCTAGAAGGTAAAGATCCGATGTCCAACCCTCACCTATCTTTCAGCATTATCTACTAATATTCCTATTAAGGAGCCCTCAGCTCTAGCCAGAGCTAGATGAAGGAGTGTTGCCCAGGTGCCAAACTGTAGGAGGTGCTAAAAAAATTAATGGAATAGATTCAAAATATGGTGCTAGATAACTGTGGTTTCCACATTGACTCCTTAAATTAGTGTAGAAGTGTGAATGTGTTGTTCCTGCTCCCTACCAAGCCAAATAACTGCTGTCAAGCAGGAAATATTTTTCTAGCTGGCTCTGATTTTTCTCTGTTGATTATTTTGCAACATGAAAGCCATCAAGCCTGATACCAGTGTGTGAAAAGTGATTTAAAGTAAGCAGTTGCAGTCAGCTGAAATTCTAAAGATTTATTTTTATTGTTTTGTTTTTTTGTTTTGTTTTTTTGATAGAGGGAGAGACAGACAGGCAGTGAGAGACAGAGAGAGGGGGAAGGGCCTAGAGCAGTCTCCATAGTTGTATCTCATCAGGTTTTGATATACCGTATTTTTCGTTCCATAAGATGCACTCCCCCCACCCAAAAAGTGGAGGGAAATGTGTGAGTGTCTTATGAAGCGAATACTGCAAAGAAGAGTGCATGTTGGGGACCTTAATGATGCCGTGGGGAAGCCTGCAGCCAGATCAGAAAGCAGGGACTGCATGGAAGGAGAGCGGGTCCAGGCAGGTCAGGTGCGTCGTATGGATTCCACAGGTGGGTGCGGGTCTATGCAGGGCAGGAACTGGGCCTTGGGCCTCCTGCATGGGCCCCAGCAAGAACTGAACTGGGGACACACCTCAGTTCAGCATATGGGTCCACACGGGCCAGGGCTGGGATTTGATCCCTGGACCCTGGGGCTGCAAAGTGAGCACTTAATCCACTGAACCATCCTGGCTTCCCCAGCTGAAATTCTAGGACCATAAAGCTATTTATAAGAAATGATAGGGGAAGCCAGGTTGGCTCAGCGGGTTAAGCGCTCGCTTTGCAGCCCCGAGGATTAAATCCTGGCCCCGCCCCATGAAGACCCATATGCTGAACTGGGGTGTGCTTCCCATGTGGGAGACCCCCAGTTTGTTTCTTGCCCCCTGGTTCAGCCCCTGGCTCTAGAGGGTGTGCCTCCCATGTGGGAGGCCCCCAGCCCAGTTCCCGCCCTGCACAGTCCCCACCCACCTGTGTGGAACAAAACCATGTTGAAAAACCTGATGATGTACAACTATGGAGGTTGCTCTGGGTCCTCCCCTTTCTCTCTGCCTCTCTTTCTCTCTGTCTCTGTCAAAAACAGTAAAATAAATCTTCAAAAAAAAAAAATCAATTTTATTATTTATGCTTTCAGTTAGGTTTATTGAAGTGTAATTTCCATACAGCAAAATTCGTCCTTTTCAGGTGTATAGTTCGATGAATTTTGACAAACGTATACTATAATGTAACCATCACCACAATCCAAGATACAGAATATTTCCTTTGCTGTCATTTACATTAAATGATTTATCATGGATCCTTAGAAATACATAATAAATTCCTTATTTAATAATCAATTTAAAGTATCCAATTTTTAAATGGACAAATTGGTCTCTTCCTGCCTCTACCAGAATAAACGTGTGAAGAAAACCCATTTTAAGGGGCCTGCCAGGAGTGCCCATAGACCTTTGTCCAGTCCCAGGTGGCTTCTCTAAATGGGATACTGTAGGGGAAGGTGGATTTGGGGAGGAAGGTGATGAGTTCAGTTTGGGACATGTGGGAATTAAGGGGCTGATAGGCAGGGCTGACATTCAAAACATTTAACAATCAATAGAGTACAGACAGGGATTAATCAGAATGGCTGCCTGAGTGATCAGGACAGACACTGTCAATCAACAGTTGGTAAGGCAATTCCTGGGCATATCCAGGTAAGAAGTTGGAACTGAGGAGCTAGAGGTCAGAAGCAAAGTTGGACTGGCTGGGATAAATTGGGCTGGTAGATGGATAATGCTTACCTAATCCTGGGGAATTGATTGAATTGGTATGAAAGGGCTGTGGCTAGACTCTGAGAATGAGTGGAGGAAGAGAAATGAGTGAGGAGTGGATGGAAAGGTGAGAAGAGAACCTAAACAGGGGAAGCCGGGATGGCTCAGCAGGTTAAGCGCTCACTTTGAAGCCCCAAGGACCGAGGATTGAATCACAGCTCCGGCTCAGGCGGACCCACATGCTGAACTGGGGTGTGTTTCCCGAATGCTGTGAGGCCCCCAGTTCAGTTAAAAAAAAAAAAAAAGAACCTAAACAGAACGGTGTCCTGGAAATCAAGAAGGAAAAATTTTAAGGATGGAATGGTCAACAAGGTAGCTAAGGCCCATCAGCCTGGCAGCTTGAAAGTGGTGAATATGGTAGAAATGGATTAATGAGTTTGTATGTGTAACAGGTTCAGACAAGTCCTTGAACTGGTTTAAGACATTTTCTCTCTCACCTTAAAGGTAGATCGGGCTCATTGTACACTGTTTGGAAAATGCAGAAAGGTGGTGAATTTCAGCCTTCTGAACCCTCTGACCCAAGTGCCAGGGCCAGCCGAGAAGGGGCCTCATAGAGGTGCTCAGCCCTGGCACCTTGGGTGGCATAGGGGCACTGCTGAGGTTGACTCCTGCCAGAGCAGTCTCTCAGTTAAAGAGGGTAGTCCTGGCTTCAGGTGCCCCAGAGAGACCACCTTGCTCTATGGCTGCCTCTGTCTGTGCCCTCTACCCTTCTCAGGTAGCTGGACTTCAACGTTGATAAAGAAAAATAGCAATTAACTAGCTATTTCCTGAAACAGTCCCCCCCCACACACCCCCCTGTGCACCCAAAATGAATACATACCCTCTGAGAGCGCATTTCATTTTCAGGACTTGGCAGATACCTCCTTTTGAAAGGGTCGAGATGGATGGCAAGATTGAGTAGAAAGATGGAAAATCAGGAACAATTGAGTTGTTCCAAAGAAGGGGAGCAGAGCTCCCAATGAAACATTTCAAAGTGGTCATGTCTATTGTAGAAAAGGCCATGAAAGGAATACTGCATTCACTTTTCTCTGTTTTTTCCCTATCTCATCACTCAGCTACATGGTGATTGACATGGACTCTGATGACGAATCCTCCCCTAAGGAAAAGCGAGCTAGGTTGTCTAGCAAAGGCAAGTATACCACTAACTGAGCGGCGAGCGGGCCCTGCAGGCTCATCACGCAGGCTTTTCAGGATGAGAGGCAGCCAGCGTTCTGTTGTGCATCACTTAGTAGCGAGTGCCAGCATCTTTCCTCCTGTGTGCCAGACGTGGGGATGGCCAGATATGAACACCCCTGATAAATTTCCTAACACAGCAACAACTGCTTCTGCTATCTTGGCTTCTGGGTATTTTCCTCAGTAGTATTCTCACCTACCTAGCATGCTACCAAGGGAGCAGAAGGAAGAAAGTCAAGAAGTGAGACAGAAGAGTGGAGGCTGCTCTGCTCCTCCCCTCATGTGCTTTTCCTCCTTCTCTGTGTGACAGTGGAGGTTTGGGTGGGTGATGCTGGTGGGCCCACAGACAGTGATTTCTCAGGGGAGTCCTTGCTTTCTCCATCTGGCTGTTCATCTCTGCCTTTCGCTACCCACTTTATATTTTCTAGGGGTTCCTGAGATTTTTCTTATTGCCTGTTCTCCACAGTAGATTCTTGCCTCTGGATTCAGAGGCCCTTTTAACCTTTAGGGAGGTATGGAGCTTTGCTCCCAGCTCAGAACCTGCTCAGTGGGTGTGAAATATGTGAAGACTAGGCACTGCTTAAGCATCACAGATGATATTTTATTCACCTTTGTTCACTTAGTATAAGGTAAGGGCAGGAGACATAGGTGCCTAGTTAAAGTACTGGCTACTTTGGTAACTACTCCAAAGTGGCCACTGGCTGGAGTTTCCTAGCTAAAATGTGATATCACAGCAGGTCAACGAGACTGGGTTTTTAAAAATTATTATTATTGCTTTTGACAGAGACAGACAGAGACAGAGAAAGGGGGTGATCCCAGAGCAGTCTCCATAGTTGTACACTATCAGTTTTCGACATGGTTTTGTTCCACAGGTGGGCAGGGCTCATGCAGGGCAGGAACCAGGCCAGGGACCTCCTGCATGGGAGGCACACCTGTGAGAGCTGGGGGCCCAACCAGGGGCTGAACCAGGGGCCTTCCACACATGGGAAGCTCACCCCTGCGAGAACCAAACTGGGGCCCTCCCACATGGGAAGTGCACCCCAGTTCAGCATATGGGTCTGCAAAGGCTAGGGCTAGGACTTGATCCTTCAACACTGGGCCTGCAAAGCAAGAGCTCAACCCGCTAAGCCAGCCTGGCTTCCCCGAGAGTGGGCTTAGAAACCTAGTCACCTGCTGTTTTACCACCTGTCCCCTCTCATTTCTCTTCTCCCTCCTTTTCTCTAGCTCTGAGTGGATGTGCTTGAGAAGGACAGAGGTCTAGGTGCTGTAATGCCAAGGGGGTCTTTAGGGAGGTGGCTGTGGAGTAAAGTGTGATTGACAAAGCCAGACACCAACTCATCACCACAGGCCACCAGGTGCTGACTCCTTGAGTCAGAAAATCCGTAGTCTTTTGAGGATGAACTTTCAACTAAGGCTTCTCTTGTCTGAGTGGTGGATTCTAACTGTGGGTATCCACCCCAGTAATGGAATAATGAATGATACTCCAACAGGACTGTGTCTTTACTGTCCTCCACATGCCATTTCTTTTGTTGCTGTTGCTGTAATGAGTTTTGGGAATTTTATAGACAAAAAAAAAGGCTCAAGGAGTTTCAGTACATGCTTCCAACTTTACTTCTAACCTTCATCAGTGTACAAGGTCATTTATTATGGCTCCTAAGCATTGTGTCCCTACCTGTTTTACTTTTAAAATTTCAACTGCAGCTGAGAAATCTTTAAATTTGGGGGGAAGAATGACTTTTTACTATAGGAACACTCACTGCTTTGTCTTTCCTTATTGCATATCTAAAGTTCTTTGGTAATGAATTCAAATAATAGACAAGCCTCTTAATATATATCATCCCAAATCAGCAATTTAGGGTAAAGAGTTTTTGTACCATAAATATATTTTCACATTTTGCCTATGCTGTGGTTTATATTTTTTCCATCCAGAATCACAGAAACCTAGAATTGAGCTCTGCACAGACTCTAGAGAGCATGTAGAGTTACAGGTGAAGGGAACTTCAAGTGAAGGTGGTGACATTCTAAATGTCCCCAAGGCCTCTCAGTGCTGACATCAGGCTTTAAACCCTCACTTTACATCAGGGGTTTTGAGAGCTTGGCACTTATGGACTAGTTAGAAAATTAAGTTTTGGTGGCAAGCATAGAGTTGTCAATTTTGAATTTGTATAATGATGGAAATACATTTCAAGTACCATCTACTATCACTATAATTTCATAAAGTAAAGAGAACCAAAAGTTTAGTGAGGAGGCAATCTCAAAAGAAAGGACAGTCCTTTAAATTGCGAAATGTGAACTTGATGGGAAAAAAACAAAACCTTTACTGTTATTTTTTTATAAAGATTTATTTTTATTGTTTTTGACAGAGAGAGAGAGGGAGAGACAGAGACAGAGACAGAGAGAAGGGGGAGGGCCCAGAGCAGTCTCCATAGTTGCACATCATTGGTTTTTCCACATAGTTTCATTCCACAGGTGGGTGAGGCTGCACAGGGCAGGAATTGGGCTGGGGTCTTGCCCCAGTGAGAACTGAACTGGGGGCACTCCCCAGCTCAGCATATGGTCCGCACGGGCCAGGGCCAGGATTCGATCCTCGGTCTCCGGGGCTGCAAAGCGAGCGCTTAACCCACTGAGCCATCGAGGCTTCCCCAACCTTTATTATTCTAATGGGTCTTATTTTTTGGTGGACCAGTGAAGATATACAAGTCTGCACACCTGTGTTATGGGAACCGTTGAGCACCCACATCATGCAATTTATTTATTTATATTTATTTATTTATTTTTTATTGTTTTTGTCAGAGAGAGAGAGAGAGAGAGAGAGATACAGAGATACAGAGACAGAGCGGGAACCGAATTGGGGGCACTCCCCAGTTCAGCATATGGGTCCACATGGGCCAGGGCCGGGATTTGATCCTCGGTCCCCGGGGGCTGCAAAGTGAGCGCTTAACCCACTGAGCCATCCCGGCTTCCCCACATCATGCTATTTAGAGAATGGGATTTGAAAATTGCCACTGGACTTGGATTGCTGTTTTATTTGTCACTGCTCACAGTAAAGTAAAGAATAGAGGGAAGATAACCTAAAATAAGTGATTCTTAACTGTGATTCATAAAGTCACAGTTCCTGGCTTGTTTAATTTGTGCCCAACAATTCGAAGTTGGTTGTATTTATATGCAACTGTGTCTCTTGAATTTCAGATAACAGTCTGATGTTAACTGACACTGATAAGCCTCCAGTAATTGTCACTGAGGATGATGATAGTGATATGGAGAGCACTGTGAAAACAGAAGATGAGTCAGGTGCTAAGCAACAAGTTTTCTCAATTGTAAAGGAGACAGGGGAGTTTAATATCAACAACCCCAATGCATCTGGTGATACTGGTGAGCAGAACGTTGGTAAAGAACCACTGAATGATTCTGAGGATCAGCAGATTTCAGATAGAGCGATGGCAACTGGCGAAGAGCATGTGGCTGTGGTAGAAACACCAAGAAAAAGGGCGTGTAAAAATAAAAATATATTTGTGTTACCTGGTAAGTGAGTCAAGCCAAGTATCCTTGTCCCCTTGAATGTGCCCAGCCCTCCCAAGTGTGCCAGCCTTGCCTGCCTTTCCCTTTCCCTTGAATATGTATGTCGTGGGCCTGCTTGTCCTGTCTACCAACCCTTTACCAATTCAGCAGCTGCCTAGTAGCCAAGGGAGGCTGCCATTCCAGTGAAGAGGGTCTTTTGGGGAATGAGGGAGGAGTGGCCAAATCTTAGTATCTGCCATTGAACCCCATTCCATGCCCCTGAAGTGCTTTCTTCCTGCACTTTTTGTCCTGAGGATATCCCATTTTTCTTAGGGTCCAGCCCAGTTATCACTGTAGGAAGCTATAAGTCAGAGTTTTCCTCCCTCCTAGGTTCCCATGGTGTGTAGACCCCGCCTCTACTAAAGCACTAGCACACAGCTGTGTTACATTCCTGAATCTGTGCCTTCAGTAGATGCTGACCCTCTTGATGGGAGGACTTTTATTCACCTTTCAGTGTCTCCCAGGGCCTAACCTGTTGTTGGACACATAACACATGCTTAATAATTTTTTTAAAGATTTCTTGGTTTTGACAGAGAGAGAGAGAGAGACAGAGGCAGAGAGAGAGACAGAGAGAAAGGGGAGGGTCCAGAGCAGTCTCCATAGTTGTACGTCATCAGTTTTTGACATGGTTTCATTCCACACAGGTGAGCGGGGGCCGTGCAGGGTGGGAACTGGGCCAGGGGCCTCCCGCCTGAGAAGCTTACCCCAGTTCAGCACATGGGTCCGCACAGGCCGGGGCCAGGATTTGATCCTCGGTCCCTGGGGCTGCAAAGCGAGCGCTTAACCCGCAGAGCCATCCCGGCTTCCCCTTAATAATTCTTTTAAATGAATGAATGACACTACTGGTATATAAGTCTCTGGCTAGAGCCACCAGCAGTACAGATGCCAGATAGTGGTGGAAAGATTGGGCTTGCATACTGGGTAAAGGGGCTGCCTAGAGTACCAGCCACTTTCCTTAGAGGAAGTGTGTGAGCTATGCCATACCATTCCTTATCTTGTGCATGCCTCAAGCTGTCTACACAGTCTGACCTCTCCAGCCTGCTACTATAACCTCATTAGAGGCCTTGGTATCTATGACAGAGTCCTGCCCAGCTTATTCTGCTGGCAGCTCTGAGTCACATCACTAAAACATTTCATGCTGACAGATGGAGCAGAGTGTGGGCTTCAGATAGACTGTTTATAGATGCTGCTCTAGGTTTGGCTTGGGGGGGCTCCTGGGTTTCTGTAAGTTGCTTAATGGTACCAATTTTCAGGGTACAAATGAACTATTATCTTTTCATTTATTAAAGAACTAAAAGAGTTTGAGAATAAAAGTAAGAAACTCATCCCAGGAAAATCTGGAAACTGCAAGAATGGGTATGTACCACTTATGTTCAACTGAACAGGAATTGATTGTGTGATTGTCACATGTTAAGCAGTCCACTGGGCATGTGTGGGGGTATTCAAGGGGCTGAAGGGGTCTGGTGGGGGAGGGAGACATGATTTCCTCCTTGAATTGGGCAGGCAGAAGCAGGAGGAGGGGTGGTGGCAGCAGAGGCACCCTGCCACTCCCCCTGCCACAGAGCTGGGCGTGGGCACTCTGCAAAGACCCCTTTGGTTCCCTGGACACACTGGAGCCCTTTTGCCTCCACAATAGCTCTGGACTCTGAGGTTTCCTTTGCCCTGAAACTCAGATTAAAGAATGAGATGTAGCCAAACAAGATACTCTTTTTTCCAGGCTAGATACAGCCTCATGGCCACCAGCTTGCACTAAACCAAAATAAACGCAGTAGAAATGGTGAGAAGGCAGAACCCACATGTTCCAATCCACTGGAGTCAGAGGGAGGGCAGTCAAGATTGTCTTCCGGGTTTTTCTAGTGCTTTGGATGAACCCAGTTATTCTTACTACTTGTATATATTCTTGTAAATTTTTAAAGTGTTATTAAGCATTAGGGTGAAATAGGTTGCTTATGGTTTCTTTATTTTTATTAAGCTATATATAATTTTTTTTTTAATATTATTATATTTTATTGTTAAATTTAATGGGGTGACATTGGTTGGTAACAATCAGACAGTTTCCCAATGTACAACTCCACATCACATCACCCATGCATCACATTATGTGCCCAGCTCCCAGAATCAGGTCCCCCTCCAACCCCATATATCTGGTGCCCACTCCCCCCTCCCCACACAACTCTCCCTCCCC
>PVKE010048789.1:0-11467 GCA_004027555.1 Craseonycteris thonglongyai | reverse complement strand
AACCTCTAGGCTCACAGCCAAACAGCAAGAAGCAATCAAAGGTAAATCAAGGTGTGCTTTGGTCAGGAGCCTCCAGGTCTGCCCTCTCCTCTGGGCAAATCAACCACAGAAGAAAAGATGCCTTTATAGAGAAACCTGTTAACTAGTCTCTGGCTTATTCTTATTATTTACAAGTATAGCATTAAGAAAAGAAGAAAGGCCAAGCAAGTAAATCATTTTCAGGCCTTAAGAGTCAGGCTCTAAATTTTAATTCGAGCTCTTTCACTTAATAGCTGTGCGCTTTGGGTAACTTACTGTAACTCTCCAAGCCTCAGGAATTGCTGACAGAATTAAAAGCAATGAGGTTGTGCCAATGTATATAGAGTGAGGATTCTTATACCAGGATTGCCTATAGCTCTTTAAAGAAACTTTCATATAATCCCATAATCACATACATCATTTTAATCATCCTAAATACATTTTCTGGCATAAGTCTCATGATTTCTCTCCCTTAGGCTGAGAAGTTTTCCCTCCTTAGTCATAAACAGCCTAGGAAATTTCTCACCCGATCACGTGAGAATCACCCTGATAAACCAGATTTTCTTCATTGCTGGCAAGGCCAGGACTGGTGCTAGGATGGGAACTCTGGAAAACCACATTTGGCAGATGATATTAGTTAAGTGTTTTTCAAACTCTGGGTTCTAATAAGTGTGGCTTTTTTGTTTGTTTTTAATGAAATAGAACAGAATAGAAATTATCCATGTACTTGGTAACAGAATATTGTTTCATGATGTACGTGTGTGTGTGTGAATTGGTCTGAATGTAAAATATATTTCTTACTGTGGTTACTGATTAACAAAGTTTAAAAGCCCTGATGGAGCGTTTAGGCATCGGATCTCCTGTCGTAAGCTGCAACTCAGCTGCCCCCTCCAGGTGACTTTCCTCCCTAACTCAGCTTATCAGACCTTCAGGCATAGTTGAGCACAGGAAATCTAGCTGCACCTTTTAGATGTTTCTACTGTTTTATTTTATGGAAACAAGAACCCCACGTAGCCATGGAAATGAAAATGCTAGAATCCAATTCTGCTTGAATTTTTGCTTTACCAGCTCAGACCCCTTCCAGAACCACCAGTGACAGTAAATGGCCTAATTGCCTTCCAAAATGGCTCACCTCTCCCAGTGCACAAGTATCTGCATTTGTGGCATTCCAGGAGTCCTTCAGCCTCCGAATGGTAATATTCCACGTCTCCTCCTCCAGGCCTGGGGTTTGAGGGCAGATGTCTCCCCAAAGTGGGTTCACTATAACCAAAAACACACATGGCCATTAAGGGGCCTCAAATTCAATCACTTGTTCAGTATTAGAGTTCCGGACACCTGAAGCTGAGCCCAGACATCAAAGACTACAAGGTCGGACAATTAAGTTTGCAAATTCATCCTAGAAAATGTGCTACATAGTTCATTGCTGAGTATCATTACAGTTACCTTTGAAGTACTCCCTTTGGGAAGCTATGCATGGATGCCAGTATGTAGTCCACCCTCAAAGTAATTTTGGAACTCTTTTTCTGGAATGGCCATCAGAGCCGTCGTCGTATTTACTGCTGATGTCCTGAATGTCATCAAAAAGTCGTCCTTTCAATATTTCCTTTATCTTCAGGCAAAGAAAAATGTCATTGGAGGCCAAATCAGGTGAGTAGGGAGGGTGTTCCAATACAGTTATTTGTTTACTGGCTAAAAACTCCCTCCCAGACAGTGCCGTGTGAACTGGTGCATTGTCATGATAGAAGAGTCATGAGTTGTTGGTGAAAAGTTCAGGTTATTTTCACCCAACTTTTTCACACAGCCTTTTCAGCACTTCCAAATAGTCAACTTGGTACAAATTCATAATGAACAATCCCTCTGATATCAAGAAAGTTTAGCAACATCATTTGGACTCTTGATTTGGACAGATGGAATGGTTTTGGTTGTGGAGAATGGCTGACTTCCATTGTGCACTTCGACGCTTTGTTTCAGGGTCGTATTGGTATACTTATGTTTCATCACCAGTGATAAGAATGAACCAAAACATCATCTTGCCTCTCCAAAAGGTTTTGGCAAACTTCAACTCTCCTTTGATTTTGTTCATTGGTAAGATCCTTTGGAAATTTTTTTTTTTTTTAAAGATTTATTTATTGTTTTTGACAGAGAGAGAGAGATACAGAGTCAGAGGCAGAGAGAAGGGGGAGGGCCCAGAACAGTCTCCATAGTTGCACATCATTGGTTTTTCCACATAGTTTCATTCCTCAGGTGGGAGCGGGGCTGCACAGGGCAGGAACTGGGCCGGGGTCTCACCCCAGTGAGAACCAAACTGGGGGCACTCCCCAGTTCAGCATATGGGTCCACACGGGCCAGGGCCGAGATTCGATCCTCGGTCTCCTGGGCTGCAAAGTGAGCACCTAACCCACTGAGCCATCCTGGCTTCCCCTGGAAATTTTTTTGCATGCCTTTCTCATGCCAAGATTTTTAGTTAAGATTTTCCTGTTTCCTATCAATGTTTACTTGGTCTGCTACGCATCTCACAGTTAGCTGATGATTCTGATGTACAATTCGATGAACTTTTGCAATGTTTTCGTCAGTTCTGCTTGTGTGTTGGCCACCCTGGCCTCTCTTCATCAGTGATGCTTTCTCTCTCGGCAGAAAAATGTTTAATCCATTTGCACACTGCCGTTTTCTTCATGGCATTATCCTCATAAACTTGGATTAACATGTCCCGAATTTCACTTCCACTCTTGCCAAATTTAACAAGAAATTTAAGGTTCGTTCATTGCTCTAATTAAAGCTCCAACATTCTCTCAATGGCACACAGAAATATGCAACAACAATAATGAATGCCACTCAGCAAGACACCGCCACACATTGACACGAACACAGCTGTGAGACACCGATATACCAAGGTTATGAAACCTTACCAAGTTGTTTGTACAGTGCTACCAATATAAGTGCATGGTGGCAAGTTCACGAACTTAATTGTCAGACCTCAAATGCAGAACAAAAACAAAATTTGCCATAGGGTTTCATACTCCAGAGAATTATCTGGTTTAGTGACCACACAGGGTGTCCAAACACTTGGCCCAACTCCACTAACTACTCCCATTACTTATCCTGTAATTATGAGCACTGCTTTTGATGCTGGTTTGTCAGCCTGTGGGACCTGTAGCTGGGAGCCGCTTTAGTGAATGTCTCAGTTCATCATAGACCAGACCACTTCACAACTAGTTTGCATTTACAAGATTCTGATGCCCAGGCTGGGGACTAGGACACTGGTTTATAAAGCAAGCTAAAAATGCAGCTCTGTATTTTCCCTTGTCACGCACGAAGCTGGAATGCAATGTGGCTTTAATCAGGGAAACAATAGCTAGTGATTGTGACACACCTTTTGTCATAGTTTTGGTAGTTGGTTTTAGATAATGTAATATAAACTTAGGATAGTAGCTTTCCCGCTGTGTGGACACAACAGGGAGAGACTGGATTTATATCCACAAGTCCCACAGCAGAGACGAGCCTGAATCCTTCTTAGAGAAGAGGATGTCTGTCAAAAACTGGAAGGAAGGCATCACTCCAGGTCCTGTCTGTCTCCTTGTTGAAACTGGCACACCAACTGGCCATGAAGTAATATTTGTGGAGTTGGATGGAATGTCCGATGGAAAAAAGACCAGTTCCCTAGGAGGGAGTGTGAGGTCTAGGACTTCCTTCTGTCCTCCCTTCCATCCCCACCCTCCCCCAGCTTAGTCACCCAGACCACCACCACCACCACCACCACCACCACCACGCTTTCACCTCATAAGGCCTCATGGGAATGCTGTGTTCTCTGAGGCAGGATGGCAAGTCTGCCCATTCAGAAGGGCAGGGTCTCAATCATGGGATTTGAATGAGGCGGCCCCAAAAGACCTCACTGAGGAAGGGGAAATCTCTGCCCTTCAGTGGGAAATTTTAGTTAAAAGTGTAGCTTCTTCGAGTTATTTTTGAAACACATATACTCATGGAAGTGGTTACACATTAAGCCATCCTTGGGCTAACTTTATTAGGCCCTGGCCTCCAGGGAGGGGGGCTGTTTGGAAGACCGGTTTTGGAACACAGGAAGAAAAGGGTCTGGAAACACTAAGGTGTAGTCCTGTGACCACGCGGTGGCGGTGGGGGAGGGTCAGGGAGGAGCCTCGGGTTAACCCCACGTACCTAACCTCCTTCCTACCTTTTCCCTTGCCTGTCCTGAAGTCCTATTAACGGGCGGTGGTTTCTGGTTTGTTAATCGGGTTCTGGTCAAGAAACGGGGGCAACATAAATAAGGTTTTCCTTCCCTCCCAGGTCGCCTCTAAGAGCGCAAAAGAGAGACATGGCCGTGTCTGCCTTTAAACCGGCTTCCTAGCACGAGCGGTCAGGGGGCAGCAGCACGGCGCGGCCGGGCCTCGTCGGTGCGGCGCCACCTCACCTGCCGGGGGCGCGGCGCCCCGAGCGCTCCTTCCCGAAGGGCGGCGGCTCCGGGGCGTCCCAAGGCGTGGGCCAGGCGGGCGGGGCTGCGCCCCAGGTGGGCCGCGGAGGTCCGCCCCGCGCCCGGCCGAGGCGGGACTTCTCCCCAACTCTTTGTTCACCAGGGCGGTGGTCGCCGAACCCGTGTCCGTCCTGGCGGGGCTCTCGGTTCCGCCCCCTGCTCCGGTCCCCGTCCCTCCGTTCGCCCCCGTTCCCCTCCCTGCGCCGCTCCCCGGCTCGGTCCCGCTGTCGCTCGGGGTGGCGGTCTCGGTCGGGGCGGGGGTACCGGTCTGGGTCCCGCTCTCTCGGCTGGACCCGAGGCTCGCGAGTCCCCGACGTAGCTTCCATGGCCCGATTCCTTGTCCCGGGCCTGGAGCGACCCGAGGGCAACAATCCACCACGAGTCCCAGGCAGGTAGCCAAGCCCGGGGGCGGGGCGCGGCGGGACGCTCACCTGCGCGCACGCGCACTAGCCCCGCTGCGCGCCCCGGAGCGTTCACCTGAGTGCGCGCGCCGGCAGGGCTCGTACCTGGGGGTCGCCTGGGGTCCCCGCGGGGCTGTGTGTGTCCAGAGGGGAGCTAGTGAAGTCTCCTGCTCCACCCAAGGGAGCGGAGGGCCACCCACCCACCGCGCCCCTTCCTCCCTGAATTATCCCCTCCGTGACCCACCAGGTGAGCGGCCTAGGGAAGTGAGCTTTGAGCCTCTCAGCACCTTGGGTTTGCTTCCTCTCACTCACCCGTGCATCCACTCACCTAGCCACCCATCCGTCCACTGTTCCTCCCTCCCTCCCTCTCCTGCTATCCTTGGAATAAGGGGACTTGGAGGGGGACTTGAGGCCAGTTCATCTAGTCTCTGACTATTTTTTTTTTTAATGACGAACCACACAGATTGATTTTTTTTTATTTGACCAAATAAGAATATTCAAAAACGTAAAATTGTCATCTGTAAATTAATTCTTTTTTTTTAAGTCTTTTTTTTTTTAATATATATATATATTTTTAATTTCTTTTTGACAGAGAGACAGAGAGAGAGAGAGATACAGAGACAGAGAGAGAACTGAACTGGGGGAGCTCCCAGTTCAGCATATGGTTCTGCATGGGCCGGGGCCGGGATTCGATCCTCGGTCCCCGGCGCTGCAAAGTGAGCGCTTAACCCACTGAACCATCCCGGCTTCCCCTAAATTAATTCTTTTAACATGTGTGAGCACCTAGCCTAGCAGGCACTGGGGATAGAGTGGTGAACTGTACTGATATGATGCTTTGGGTCTAGTCAGTGTATAGGGGAGAAAGAACTGGCAATAAGGACAATATCTAAAATTTAACGGGGGTGGGTCAGATTTCTGTATAAGGTCTAGGAAGGGAACATTTGAATTGAATCCTGGGTGAGAAGGAGGCAGCCTTGGGGTAGCTGAGAGAATGTTCTAGAACGAGAGAAGCCAAGTAATGCAGAGACCTGGACAAGAAGACCACTGCTGGTGGAATGAGTGGGGATGAGATAAGGCTGAGAGGTGTAGGGTCTCCATGGTGAAAAGTCTGCATTTTCATTCCAAGTGTAATGGGAAAATATTGAAGTATGTAAAACCAGCAGAGTGACTTGCTCTGATGTGTGTTTTAAAAGATTACTCTGGCTTCTGTGAGGAGGAGACGTCAAAAGGCCAAAGACAGAGGCAAGAGATGAGTTAGGAAGCTACTGGAGCAATCTAGGTGAGGGGTGATGGTGGCCAAGTTGATGGTGAGAAGTGGACAGATCCTGGTTGCAGTTTGGAAAAAGAACTTACAGGATGGCTTGGATGTTGGGAAATGAGGGGAAGTGAGAAGTGACTGGGTGGATGGAGGTACTGTTTACTGAGGGGAAAACTGCAGAGAACCAGGTCTGGGAAAAACTGGAGATTTCCATTTTGGACATGTTAAAGTTGAGCTGGCTATGCTTCATCCAACGTAGTTGTCCAGTTGCAGTTAGATATATGAAAGAGTCTGGAGTGTGTGTGGTGGGAGGTGTAGTCCTGGAGAACTCCATGGAAATAAAGGGGATCACCTAAGGATGGGAGGAGTGAGCCTTGGGAAGGCAGACTTGGGCAGAGCCCCTAGGGAAATCTAACTTTTAGAGCTAAAATGCAAGAGCATTAAGAAGTGGGGAAGGAATGAGGAAGAAGGAAACCCAAGAGGGTGGGGTTACCAGGCCTATCTGCCCAGACATCAACCCACAGAAGCACTGCTTTGAGTTCCATCAGCCTTTCTTCCCAGACTAGAGAGGATGAAGACACTAGGTAGGACCTTGCACAAACATTTATTTGAGCAAAGCCCTTTCTGAGCCTGGAACAACTAGGACTACAGAGGGTACCTTGTGAATAAGCAGACACACAGAGTGTTTTATGAAGTGGAAAAGTCCTTCCTCTCCCAGACCTTCCCTCTGGACCTCTGGAACCCTATTTTTGAATAAATAACCCCTTATGCCAGCTCACTCTTTTGTTTCTTTTGTTTTTGTTTTGTTTTGTATCTTTACCTTTATACACTAATTTTCTAGTTTTGCCACATTTTTTTCTCTATATAGCTATAAACTTTTTTTGATGAAACGTTTGAGTGTAAGTCCCAGACAGGGCTCTCTCCACTAAATACTTCCACATGTATCTCCAAAGAACAACATTCTTCTAAATAACCACATTACAGTGATAACAGTCCATAAGTTTAGCATTGATATATTAACAAATATACATTCCATATCCAAATTTCTCCTACTGTCTCAATAATCCATTATTGTTATTTTTTTTTCATATTTAAAAATTCCCTAAATTTGACCAGTGGAATTCCCTTCAAGCTGCCTCCTGTGTGATTTTGACATCAGGAGAAATATACTGATATGCCCATCAGTTTTTGTGGCTTCAGCTTGTCCCTGAACTGCTTTGCCTCCTGGTCTAACCTACCTCTTCCATGAAGATTTCACTTATCTTGATGCTCCCTTAGACAGAGAATGCTTCCTCCTGAGCCACATATAGGGACTCTCTGTTAACTTACATATTCAGAGTCATCTCCTGTTCCCTTGAGGTTTGTCATAGTTAGGTTATAAGATGGGCTTGATGGGCCAGTGACTCAACATAACAGTACCTGAAACAAACATGATAGGAAGTTATTTCTCTCTTGGAAATGTTGGGACTGATCTGATGGCTTGGCTCTGCAAACTTCTTGGAATTCCAGGCTCCTCCTAGGTTGTTGTTCTGCCACCAATCAAGTGTCACCCTCACCTGCAAGGTCCAAGATGCTTTACCACTGTGCCTACATTCCAGCCCACAGGAAGGAAAAAAATTGGGGACCAGGAAAGGCGCTCATTCCTTTAAAAGTGAGACCTGCAAGTCATAGACATCACTTCTCACATCTTGTTAGCCAGAATATAGTCACATGACCATAGGTAGCTTCAAAGGAAGCTGGGAAATGTAGCCAAGTACCCAGCTAAGCATCAGGAGGTTTTAAGCTATGAGAGTAAGGAGGAGATTTGATAATGGGGGGCAGCCAGAAGTCTTTGTCACAGGGCTTATTCTTTCAGTTTCTGTTCTGCTTTCATGATGTCATGAAGTAGCTCCCTGGACTCTTCATTTCACTGAAGACTTTGGGGCTTCACTCCATCTCAAGTCCTATCTTCATCAGCATTGAGGCTACAAGATGACGACACTAGCCTCACTTAATTCCAAGGAACTGCACCTCTTCTCTTCTCCAGCCATCCCATGACCTTAACAGTGTAGAACATTATCATCACATAGACCTTTCCATCTCTAAAATCTTAAGTCCACAGCCTTTGTTATCATGGTGCCAATACTTTCCCATGTCCCATTTCAAGTGACCAATGGTTTAATAACCAGCTCACAAAATTCCTGAAAATTTAACAATTGGCTCTCATTAGTTAATGTGAGCTGGCTCCTGCATATCACTGCCTGCATTCCACTCAGACCTATTCTTTGACATCACTAGGTTTCTGTGGCCCTTGAGTTTTTAGTTAATTTACCCTTGTAAGGTAACTTTCTGGTCTCCAGATATTTCTCTTCAGTATGAACCCTTGATGAACCATCAGAACTGTCTTCTCGTCAACACTCTTGACCTAGCCCTCTCCTTCCAGCCCAGCTGCTTGGCAAAAAACCCACCCCTGGATCAGTGTGTCATTCCACTTTTCTAACTTCTAGGCCCAGCTAGTGGACAAATGGGGAAACACACCTAGCAGAAAGGGACTACTACCAATTCACCAGCCCCAACCTCTAGTAAGCGCTCAGTGTTGCCCACAAAATTTTTTACTTATTCTCGGGCAGGATTTTGTGATTGCCTAGACAAAGAGAATTAGGAATGGCTATATAATTTGCAGGGCCCCATTCAAAGTAAAAATATGGAGAATTTCAAGACAGTGATAGCAGAACATGAAGCAAGCATGGTTTTGGAGCTGTTCTAAGCATGGGTCCCCACACAGGTCTCATTCCTGTGAGGCTGGCCTTAAATAGAATGTGGCAGAAGTTATACTGAATGACTTCTGGGGCTTGTCATAAAAGACAATGCAGCTTCCACCTGGCTCTCTCTGAGCATGTTCTACCTTAAACCCCAGCTACAATAATGTAAGGAATACCAGGCTACATAAAAAAGCCACATATGTGTGTTCCTATCATTGTGGAGGAGAGAGAAGCCATCCCCACTGGGCCCTTGCAAATTCCTGACTCAGAATCCATGAACGTAATGAATGGTTATCTTACGCCTCTAAGTTTGGGTGTGATTTGTTACTTAGTGAAAGATAACCAGAAAACTTTCCATGACTTAGTTTCCATATTGATCTCTCTTTTTTTGAATTACTGCAATTTTTGTTCAAAACATGTATCTCACCTTTTGGCCTCAAAATTTGAAATTAGACATTTATTTGTTCTATCTATCCCTCTCAATAGCCTATCAGTTCCCTGAGACAATGTCTTTGCCATTATGCATGGCACACGTAGGTGCTCAATAACTAATTGTTGGGTAAATAACATTAGTTCTTGTAGATGAACCTGTGTGCTCAGAAAGATGACAAGAACCTTATGTTTTTCATAGCATAAGGTGCCAGATAGCATAAAGTGCATTAACAGTAAAACAATCCTAACATGTAATTTTAATAAATCTATCAACTACACAAGCAAGCAAGGAATAAGTAAACAAGTCAGTAAGACATTTGAGAATTAGAGCCTAATGAAAATCTGATGAGTATATTTGATTTTAGTTTAGTTTGTGCTCTTTTATTTGATTATTTGTAGAAGAGAAGATTAGGAACCAATGCCCTGACCTCTCTTTTGCCTTAGTTAAAAATATAACATATTTGGGTCATTCCACTGTTCTTCCAAGAACGCTTAGATAGTATATGTCTGGTTATAAGGGCAGGAAGCCCCTTGAGTGTTCAGCCAAAGCTAAGAGCACAAGTAGCAGATGGCCAAAGTGTGGAGAAAAGGAAAGTACTTGCCATTGGTGTGTCAAAGATAATTAAAAAAAAAAAAAAAAGGTAAAATCATGGTTCTTACTCAGATATAAAATGAACACATGCTAAAGATTTTCTTTTTAACTTAAAAATCCTTGAGAGAATCAAGCAGATATTACAACAGGTTCAAGAGAGAATCCAAAGAACAGACCCATTGTAGGTCAGGAATAATGAAATGAATGTAAAAGGAGGCAAAATTGATTTCTTCCAAAGAGGGAACCTCTACCGGACTGGATCAAATTTGCATGTCTACAGACAAGAATTTTTTTTTTTGCATTGCTCTCAATTTCCTATAATTTACAGAGTTTAAAATAGCAGTTTATTTATTTATTTATTAACACACAGATGGAAACACATTGCCTTTGTTTAAACTGGAAAAGTGGGATACTCAATGGTCTTAGAGATTTTGGGGTTTGGGGAAATGTAGCCTGAGGCTAACTAACGCTGAGGAGAAATAGTATGCAATGGTAATACTGATTTAGTAGGTTTAGAATGGAGATTGGGCATCTGTGTTTTTGAATAGTTCCATGAGGCACCCCATTTGAGAACCAGTCTGTTAATATAAGTAGCATTCCATTTTTCCTCCTAAAGGAGGGCCTAATGTAAGAATAGTCTAAATACTAACCTAGGTTTATTTTTTTAAATAAACATTTCTATTGGTTTGAGGGTACATTCTATGGCATTTGGAGGCAGACAGTTTACTTTCCCAGTTCTGTTCTAACTCTGAGGGGTTTCATTCAGCCATCCCTATCAGGGAAATGGTCCTTCAGGTGTGTGGATCAAGGAGAAACCCATGAATATTCCCCCTGTGATCTTCTGGATCTCTTTCCCCCTCAGATATCCTGTGCTATCGGACCCCAAACTCTCAAGCTCAGGTGGCAGAGGCGACTTCTGACCCAGCTAATCCTGCAGCAAGGGCAGAGCTGGCCAGTAGGGGGCAGCATAGGCCCAGGCCCGGGCGACTCACTCCATGCCTCTCCCTTGGCCGGAGCGTTTCTTGGCCCTCCTCCCTCTGCTTGGGTAACTGACTATATTTCCCTCATCAGAGATGTGAGAAAGAGCATTCAATTCAGTTTCCTGAACTTCACATACTACGTAAGTAAACTTGGGAAGTTACTCAACCTCTATCTACCCAAGTGTCCTCATATGCAAAATAGGGATAATCATACCCATCTCATAGGATTACATAGATATGTTTAAATAACTTGAAGCCGGAGCTGGCATATATCAGTGTTAATATTGTAAAAGTATTAGCTGTTATTATTGTCATTGTCATTGTTTCTCAGGCATGGTGGATGTCTGAGTGATTAAGACAGTCCCTTATAGAGCTCACAGTTTAATGAAAGAGGCAGAGATGTAAATGTTGTATATTATTGCTGAGAAAAGATGTCCATGGGGTGTGGATGGGATATGAAGGCAGAAGTAACCAAAATACAGCTTCCCAGAGGAAGGAGTGCTTGAGGATCCCTTTGAGGAATAAATAAGAAGGGGGGCTTGGGGTTTAAAGAGCCAAGGTC
>PVKE010048788.1:0-11475 GCA_004027555.1 Craseonycteris thonglongyai | reverse complement strand
TCAGTGCATATTTATTTCTATTTTACTTTTGACAGATAGAGAGAGAGACAGAGACAGAGACAGCTAGAGAACCGAACTGTGGGAACTCCCCAGTTCAGCATGTGGGTCCTGCCTGGGCCGGAGCCGGGATTCGATCCTCGGTCCTCGTGGCCTCAAAGCGAGCGCTCAACCCGCTGAGCCGTCCCGGCTTTCCCCCCTCCTAATTCTTTTAATCTAATTTTGGGGGGATGGTACAGTTGACCCTTGCACAGTGAGGGGTTAGGGGCTCTGATCCCTGCACAGTTGAAAATTCGTGTATAACTTTTGACACCCCCAAACTTAACTACAATAGCCTACTACTGACCAGAAGCCTTACTAATAATATATGCAGTTGATTAACACATGTTTTTTATGTTATGTGTATCTTATACTATATTATTATAATAAAGTAAGAAAAGAAAATGTTATTACAAAAATCTTAAGGAAAAGAAAATGTATTTAGAGTATTTATTGAAAAAAATCTGTATGTAAGTAAACGTGTGTATAAGTAGATTCATGTATAATACAAGTGGACCTGTGCAGTTCAAATTCATGCTTAAGGAGTGGCTGGCTTGCAGTTGCATGGATGCACAATCAGTTATGCCAGAACTTGAGCTAGTAAACTTAATCTGCTATACTCTTTCAGAATCCTTGCTCTACGGAAAGCACTGAGATTTCATCATCTTGAATGAAATTCTTGGAAATCTGATAAAGAAACTCAAGGGACTACTTCAATTTGCAAAATAGTATTTGAAAGTCTCTGACACTGTAACTAATATAATCAGTGAACTCGGAGGATAGGACAGATGCTTTCCAATTTTGGTGATTTTATAATCACCAAATGTACCACTGTACTCATTATACTTAGAGAACAATAAAAATCTAATATGTCTCAGTTAGCTGACATCTATTTATCAATAATATCCCACAACATGTGTTAGTAACATTTTACAATTTAATATCATTACATTTCTAGGGATTAATTTTTAAGATAAATTAATTACTGTATAATTTCAAAGCTTACATTTTAAAATACCAATATTTATTTTCTTATTGGTTTTTCTATCTCAACTACTACCAAACGCATTCCAAGTCAAAGTGAAATAACCAGCATGAATCCTATTTAACTTTGTATAACAAATCCAAAGAGAAGAGGATGAGAATGAAGCAAGGATACTATAGTATGCAAAAATTCAACTTTACATGATAACTAAGAAACTACTGTCCATTATCTATCACAGAAATCATGACCTAAGGATATCAAAGAAACAATTGTTATCTAGACACTTCCTAACCAACAATTTTTGATAACTACAATAATCTGTATTAGGTTGTGTTGTACATCAAATGAAATATGTTGTGAGCCTTAATGAAGAGATGTTTTGCCTTTTTGTCCACCAGAGATATATTGCAAATTGTTTCTCTCCTTTGTCCAGTGTCATATATATTGTCATCACTGTTCTTCTGTTACTTAGGTATAGCAGCCTCAGTGCCAACTTTTTTTTTTTTTTTAATATCTATTTTATTGTTTTTGACAGAGACAGAGATGGACAGGGACCAGGGCAGTCTCTATAGTTGTACATCAGTTTTTGACATGGTTTCATTCCACACAGGTGGGTGGGGCTGCACAGGGTGGGAACTTGGCTGGGGGCACACCTCTTTGAGCCAGGGGCCAAACCCAGGGTCAAGAATTGAACTGGGGGCTCCATGGGAAGCACACCCCGGTTCAGCATACAGGTTCGTATGGGCTGGGGCCAGTATTCAATCCGCAGTTCCTGGGGCTGCAAAGCAAGTGCTTAACCTGCTGAGCCATCCTGGCTAACACCTCAGTGCCACTTTTGACTCTCTGTTCATCATCTTTGGTTTTGACTGCTAAAAAATGTCACTCTTTTTTCCTTGTCAAGTTAGTATTATTTTTTTTTCTGTTTCCAATAGTGATTTCTCCTCAAACTACAAATTTATGAACATTAGCTTATAACAGGATCAGTTCTTATTTGTGTATCCTTTAACTACCTGAGTAGTCATATCTAGCCTGTTGATTTTAAGTATAATTTATTTGATATTGATCATAGTGACATTTTCATCCCAACTTCTCCCTGAAAAACCACTCAGGCAACCATTAGTCTACTTGGCATCTACATTTATGTGTTGAATAATCATCTAACATGTAACATGCCTTCAATGAAACATCTTAAATTATGCTTCCCAAATCCCTAAATTCTCTGTTTATTCTGTCTTTTTTATATCAATAATTGGTGACTCCCTTCCTTGAGATGCTCAGAGGAAAATTATTAAATCTTCCATCTTCCATCTCTCCATATGTCACATCTAATTCGTCATCAGGTACTCAAAATATTATTATAGAAATTATCCATAATCCAACTATTTTTCACCATGTCCACTGTAACCACTCTCATGTAAATTGCATTATTTCCACTGTGGATTTATTTCAGTCATCTTATAACTAGTCTCTACTTCTGTCCTTGTATTTCTACAGGTTATTCTCCACTCAGCTACCAAAGAACACTTTTAAATTATCTGTCCAATTTAAAATATTGGTACTTTGCTCTAGATTTTTCATCGGCTTTCCATGTCATCCAGAATAATACAAATCAGTGTTCTCACCTTGAAATACCTAGCAGTTTCTTTGGGATCTGGTCTCTTATACCTTGATAATTTTGTAACCTCTTGATTTCCCAGGTCTAGTCACATTGTCCTCCCTGCTATTATTTTTCAGCCATGCACTGAAAATCTCATATCACAGCCTTTGCTCTTATTCTTGGAATGTGCTCTCTCCAGTAGCCACATGATTTCCTCCCTCACCTTTTCAGGTCTCTACTCAAAAGTATTCTTCTCATGGAATAGACTGCCTCTTACACATTGGGAATTTTGTTTTTGTTTTTTCTTTTTCTAATATGTATCATTACCTGATTGATGTTCGATTGATTGTTTAGTACGTACATTTTCTTAATCAGAATGCCATGTGTACAGGGTCTTCTGGTTTGTTACTATAGTGTATGCTGCTTCTACAAGTCATATAGGCACTTAATAAATATTTGTCCATTGGATAAATAACTGAGTGACTACTCTCAATATTAAAATACAGATGATCTCATTCTTATATAACATATTTTTGAAAAAATATAGACATATGGAATAAAATATAAAATAACCAACGGTCAAAAAAGGAACAAGAATTCTTAGTACCAAGAGCCAAAGGCTTTATGAAATTATCCAATATATCTGCCTATTAAACATATTAGCATACATTTTCAATATTGATTTTATTTTTCAATGTAATGTAGCATTTAGAATGAAGTTAAAGTGTCACTATTTTTTAATGTACAATACTTTTTATCTTAAGTACAATATTTTCTCTCAGATGGTTTTTATTTCTTCTACTGTTTTACTAAATAAAGGGAAATGCAAATAAATATTCAAATACAAATTAATGTATTTTAATACATTGAAAGACAATGATGTTAATGGCTGAAGCAGAACTCTGAACTAATAGGAAGTATCATGATGTAATAAATTTTAACTTTCATCAGTTGATGTACAAAGGAACAAATTTGTTTTTTAGAAGATAGCTCTTAAGAACCAGTATGTGAGAGTTTGGGCTGTCTAGAAGTTGAAGGTGTAGTTGGTACAAAATTGGGGCAATGCAGATGACTTGGTCATCTCTTAAGTTCTGAGTGAATGAAATAAGAATTTTCTCAGGGTAATATAGCAAAAAAGGAATTGTAACATCAATTCACATACCTTCACCCTCCAGAGATACTGAGTTCCTGGATCCCAAAAACCACAAATCAGTGTTTTTAGAAAAAAAAAAAAATTCAAAGGAAAAAAACACTGGGGTGCTCCTCAGGTAAAATACTTGAGACTTTAAGAAACACATTATATGTGAGGAAAGCACATTATTATCATGCATACATTTTTGTTTTTTGGTTGTCTTACTGCTTTACTTACATCCATTTCTCTTGGTATTTCATGCTTATTGACATGACTCAGGCTTTTTGAAACTGCATCAAGGACGTCTATTTTCTCTGCTTTGTCTCCTTAATCTTTTTGAAATGAGTAAGCATGAATAATCTTTTGCCTTCATGCTTATTTTTGGGAAGTGTAGATGATAGGAATTTGTCTAGCACTGGCTTTTTTAGCTTCATATTAACTTGGTAAGAAGTTATAATAAATATAAATATATAAATATAAATATAAGTAGAAATAGAAATATTAAGAAGAATATAAATATAAAATATATTCTTTCCAATATATATTTCCTTCTATTACTCTGTCAGTTTTGTCACTTTCTCTCCATCCCAAAGGAAAGACCACAGTGGGAATTGCAGAGGATGTTTTCTTTGAAGATGAAAAAGCTTCAGCAGTTAAAATATGGGTAAAATCCTTTCTTGGCAGGATTAGGATACTATTTCAATTTCAAAGTTAAAGACTTTCTATAGCTAGAAGTTTTAATATAACTATCTGTAGCTCAATTTATGCTACACTATAAGTATTACTTTTCACCACATATATTGTATGCATCGTTTTCCCTTAAGAATCATTCCAGTTAAGAGTGGAATTCTTCTAGACAAGTACATCTATTTCATAAATAAATAAATTCAGAATACTCCTTGAAATAGAATGTTAAATTTTGGATTAGATTAAATACAGTAAAACACATTTACTAGCAAATCAATTTATTTGCTGGTTATTAATACATATTTATAATTATTTTTTGAGTTATTAAGTTAATAATTGTTTTATTAATATAATATAGGCTAAATGAGTTTTAAAATATTTGAAAATCTTTCAGTGACCATATACTACATGCTTGAAAATTCTCACATTTAACAATAATTAACACAACCATAGCAAGATAAGTTAGATGAAGACAACACACAATAGAGACAGAAATAAAAAGTTATAAGTATCAGTCATCTAAAGAATGTTAGGTGAATTTTTATTTGCAATGTGATATGACCACCCTACTTGAAGTGGCGTGATCAACAACAACAACAAATGCTTCTTTTTTTAATTGAGAAGTTCAAGCATAGCTGTGCTATTTTCCTCTGTATATTCTTCACTCACCGTCAGGTGATTTCAACTTTCTGAAGGTTGGAGTTGGCATCAGCAGGTCCAACCTACATTTTATTTTCCAACAGTACATGCAGAAAAAAGGTTTTGCTTTACCAAAAATTTCAGTTACATGGTGGACCTGACAGATGTCCCAAATCAGGTCATGTACTAATAATCCATGTATTAGGGCAACAAGGATTTGCTTAGGACAGACTCATGGTCTAAAGCTTGGAGCTGGAGTCAGAGTCAATGTCAATTCTGCAAGGAACACTGAACTAGGGTGATGATGATGGTTACCTCATAGGATCTTTTTGTCAAAGATAAAATGGAAACTGGGTAGGCAGAAAAAGCAGACATTCATCAAAATGAAAATTGCTTTGTAATTTGCTTAAGATTGGAGACAACAGGATTAATGTACTGTTTGCTTTTGATCAGTTTATAAACATCATGACTCTAATTCCCTCTTGCTTTCTGTACTTGAGGTTTGGAACAGCCAGTGAACAGCAGCTTGTTTTGTGTAGTGATATATGAATAGTCTGTTTCACTAGAAATAAGTGGGGGAAAGAGGAAAAGTGAGAGACTCCCTTATCTTTCTTCCATTCATCTCTTGTTTTGACCATACTAGTTTTGTTTGTATTTTTTGAAGCAACAGCTCTTCAGTCCTATTTCAAAAGATATTCCCAACACTGCCAGAACTAGCGTGAGTGCATTGTTTTACGCACTCTGAAGAGAAAATTAAGGTTAATTTGTTTTAATTAAATAAAATCTCCAGTGCAAACTCTTCTAAATATAATTAATGAAATTATTTTATTTTCTTAGCTATTTATAACTATCTTTTGATATTTTCTTACCAAATCTACATCTAAAGTTAATATTAGATCTTTCATAACCACTATCCTTTAGAGAACCTTTTGTAGGGTTGGGGGGAGAAAAGGCAAGTAAAATCTCATGTGTTTAATATACTTTGTTTCTATTATTATGGAAGAATAATCTTTCTTTTTTAAGATTTATTTTATTGATTTTTGACAGAGAGAAAGAGAGACAGAGAGAGACAGAGAGAATGGGGAGGGCCCAGAGCAGTCTCCATAGTTGACATAAGTTTTCCATATACTTTCATTCCACAGGTGGGCACAGGGCTGTGCAGGGCAGGAACTGGGCCTGGAGCCTCCCACATAGGTCCTGGCAAGAACTGCACTGGGGGCACACCCAAGTTCAGCATGTGGGTCTGCATGGGCCAGGGCCGGGATTCGATCCTCAGTCCCTGGGGCTTTACCCACTGAGCCATCCCAACTTTCCCTGGAATAATAAGGTAATCTTGATCAGGTATATGATCATAGACTTGAGATAATTTTGGAAATTATACTTCCAATGAATTTAGACACAAAAACAAATTTAATCTCAATATAGTAAATAAACTCTCATTTAACTGGCACCCATGCCATATAAATGTATTATTTCTTCTTCTTCTTTTTTCTTTTTTGCCAGTTGTTTCAGAGTGCTGGTTGCTTAAGTTCTGGTTAACAGAGAGTCTACTGTATTTACATTTCACCCACTATAATAAAACTACATAATAATGTAAGTCTGTCAGCTAAATGTGGCCTTAAAATTGCATGTCTTAAAAATTGGCTAGGATATGCTAAAAGATCATGAATTTCTTACCATAGTGACCAAAATGTTTTTGTTTTTTTTATATGCATTCAGCATGTCATTGACAGTTATAGTAAGATGAAAATTAAAAAGTCATCTATTTTAAACATTTCCCATTATAAATATATTATTTAATGAACATAGAGATTAAATGTCTTGTCCAAAGATACATAACTGTAGCCTAACGTGAAAATAAAACAAATATCCCTTGCTTAGTGGTCTATCACCTATTTAAAAATGTATGAACACATAATACCCTAAGTCCGAATTAAATATAGTGTCTTCTGTATGTACAGCACTGAAGTGGGAGATATAGGGTGGAGATGGAGGGTTGGGAAGAATGTGGTAGTCCCTGTGCAGAAAAATTTAAAAAGTTGATCAGGAAGAGAAGATTTCAAATGAAATACAATTTGTGAAAAATACAGAGTACTACGTAATGAAGGGATAAATGTGGTTACTCAAAACTAAAGTAATAAACATTTTGAGAAAGAGAAAAAATGTCAGTTAATTCAGTTATATTGCATTTATTTATCATCTCAATCCATTTGCTTCAGTCAACTCCTTTTATTTTTTTTCTTTTGCTATATGTTCTAATATGGTCCGAAAGATTGCAGCTCACTAACCCATTAGGAAACGCTCCATACGGAAGGAATACAAAATATTTTTCCAATACCTGGGGATACCTTATAGGCCCCACCCCCAACTCAGTCACAGTGCCATTGTGCCTTGCCCCAGTGGCTCTGCCAGGTGTGGGAAACTGGCTCTTGCCACGGTTGTGCGGGGGTGTCCATCTGAGACCAGAAGGTGAACTGTGAATGCATGAGCCACAAATCCACAGGCTTTCCTAGAACCAAAGGACCTCGCCACAAAACGCTTTATTAAACATTTCTTTCTGCTAACCAGGCAACCTTATTATTCTGAATGTGTTAAAGCTATAAAGAAGAGTTTAGAAAATAACATGAATCATAAGATTCTACTAAAACACAACTTTGCAAGGTAACAATTTTACAGGTTAAACAGATATTTACAAAATGTGAGATTCTAAGTTATTTATATTATTTGTGAACCTATATAATATCATGCTGATAATCTTTATTTTAAGCTATGCCCCATCTATTCAAGCATCTTTTTATGTTTAATTTATATTACTAGCATAGGATAAAATCTGAATTACTTGAACATAACTGTGGGAGTGTATTCTTCCCCTAAGACTATAAAAACATTTATTATACCCCCATTATATGAAAGACATATAATGAAATAAGCAGTGATCTCAGTCAGGTATATACTGAGCATATAGTTTTAAAAGTAATAAAAGGATTAATAAATCAATAGTAATATCTTTTCTATTATAAGATATTTTAGAAAGAGTGAGTGCGACTCAGGTCAAGTTGAAAGGATACATACCTATACACAAAATGCCAGATGAAATTGAGAATAAATAATGGGTAGACCAATTTCACTTAAAGCTATATTTATAAACTACTACAGAGAGATATTTCTCTGATTGTATCCTTTTCTTTATTGAGATATAATTTACTTATTGTGTAAGTTTAATGTATACAATGTGTTGATTCGATATTGCCTTTTGTGATATGTTTCACAAATGAAGTACCTTTTTACAAGTACTCTCAAATCTTACTTTTTAAAACAAATTGATATCAATATGTGGTTAAAAAAATAACTACAGGAGCAAGAGCTATTGTTAAGAATCTGACTGCAATGCATAGGGAGTCAAGAATTCCAAATATCAAGGGGATGGTAATGGCTTAAAAAGCTTTCTATTTAGAACTGCATTCACATTTTGGAAGCCACCATCACATATCTCATTGACCCAGTTATTAATCCTCAATTTATGAAAATCAAAAAAATTCTATCTCTAGTGAAGTTTAAAATATGTGTCTGTGAAATTGGGCATTTGCTGGTAAGATTTGTTTTTAAGGGCATCAAGAATTCCCCTGAATTATTCCCCTCCCCCTGACTCCCCTCACCAATGTATATCCACTATATGAGATTTTTCTATCATATGTCAATTATTTTATGTAATGTTAAAGGATTCTCCTATACTAAAAAGCAAGTGCTCAAGAGGAAAAATGTACTAAGGTAATTTACTCATAGGAAAAAATGGAAGAGACTGAGCAAACATCAGAAAAACAGTGGCCCTTTCTACCTTCTTGAACACATATGATAAAAGTGGACTGGTGACAATCTTTTCATTGTCCCTTGTCAAATTTCTGACAGACTTGATGTCTTGAATTATAATGTTAGTCTCCATAACCCAAAATGATGTCATAATATCAATGCTGCATTTTGAAGGGGAAAAAGTTCCCATGAGGAAGAAGAGTATCAATAAATTTTTTTTTTGGTCCACATATCTACTTATATTTCAAAGAATATTTATAAGATATGCTAGCCTAATACTCCTTACTATCTAAAGCAACAGTGTCCACCCTTTTGGCTTCCCTGGGCCACAATGGAAGAAGATTGTCTTGAGTCACACATAAAATATACTAGCACTAGCAATAACTGATGAGCTAAAAGAAAAGGTTGCAACAAAATCTTAGAATGATTTAAGAATTTGTATTGGGCCACGTTCAAAGCTGTCCTGGGTGACAGCTTGGACATGCCTGTTCTAATGTATTTATAATATATTTATAGTTATATATAATATATATAATAAAAGCCATAAATTTTTTAAAGCTAAGTTTGTTTTAAAATATGCCTGGTTAATGATCTTGACTTCCAAATTATGGATAGATGTAGATAATGTAGATATATAGATATAGATGATATACACAGATATAGATGATTAGATATAGATATGGATATAGATATAGATTTTAACATTTGAGTTCTAGCAAAATAGAATGGAGACAGAGACAATAGTTAGAGGAAGAAAGTTTTGCCACCTGAAACAACAAAGTCCTCAGTCTAAAAGGGCTCAGGGAAATGTTTATCCTTCCCCATTTACTATGTTCTTGATTAGACCCAAGATCTGAACCAAAGAGCAAGCTTTGTCAATTCTAAGATTTTGTTAGTAATTTCTGAAATTACTAGAGAACAATTCTCACATATATCAATATTATGTCTCTGTCTTCAACATAAAACTCAACTATAATAAAACTCTGTGTGTGTGTGTGTGTGTGTGTGTGTGTGTGTGTGTGTGTGTGTGTGTGCGTGCATTACACTGAGGATAAGGGCCTTTGTAAATAATTGACAGTGTGCATTTCATTGTACCAATGTATTCCCAACAAGCAGTATGTTATAATGAAGGTAGAAGTCAGGAAGAGTGGCTGCATGTATGGTGATCAGGATTGAGCCAAGATTCAAATTTTAAGACAGCAGGCAACAGCTAAGTGACTTTAGCGTATTTATTAAGCCATACCCATTGAATCTATAGTATTTACAGAAGATTGGTAACAGTGACTGCACAACTGTCTGTCTCCTTAGTTAATATAGGATTTTTTCCCTAATCCACAAGGCTATTCATTATAAGCACCTATAATGAACTGGGCTAATTTCATTCTAGAACAAGCAAGCATAAGGCAAAAAAAGTATCACAGAACAAAGGGAAAGGAAGGTTATTACACATACTTTAGAAAGAATGTATCAGAAGTGATTCATTGTTCGACGGGGGAAAGATACCAGAAATGTTTTAAAAGATATTTATCTTCTAAAGAATATAGAGCCGTATCTTCTCTATGAAATGGAAGCAAATTCAAAAGATCAGGCTAAGATAAGGGAAAAAAATAGAATGGCATGAAAAGGCAATAAATTATAGGAAGAGCTCATGGGAAGTAAAAACACAGTAATAAAATTAAAATCTGTATGGCAGTCAGTCAACTAAGGCATGTACTTGGTAGAAAATCAAATTAATAATAATGAATAGCAAAGCTGAAATTTCTTCCAAAATAAAGAGGAAAAAAATTATCAATGAATAATATGATAAATAAAATATAGTAAACAGTTTATAACAGAAATAAATGGCAAGCTATTTTTAAGCTGAGAGATAATTACAATCACAAAAAAGTATAAAAAGTTAAATAATTGTATTAATTGCTTCTTATCGTCCCACTCTTATATAGTCCCAGGCCACCACCGTGGGCTTATCTCCCACAATAGGGAAATTCACTCTTTCAAACACCAAAGCTCCTTCTCAGGCCAGAATATCAAAGAAACTATGTAATACTTAAAAAATATGTGTACAATATTTAATGCACTGGAATGATTATTTTGGGATAATTTTTTGCTTATGTCTTGTGCATATTATTAAAATGCCAGTAATATTAAAGTTGAAATAGAGGGAGCTTGTACTAAAATATATACAAAATACAATATATCAAAGATGTCAATAGAACTTTCTATAAAGATCCTGAACAGTCTGCTGTTGAATATTAAAATGGTAGTATTAATAATGCTGAATTCAAATTTTAATGTTTATTTAAAAATATATTTTCAGTTACACTAAAGAATCATTTAAATCCTCCTGATATTTTTAAAGTTATTTTTTATCATAACCAAAAATATAGTGAACTACTTATATTTTCTAATGTTCAGGAGTTCTAGTGAAGCCCTTTTAAAGTAAATGCGATATGGTATTTATATCACAAACAGATAACAATAAAAAGTAAACATGGAAACATTATGTGCCAAGAAAAAATTAAATACTTAGACCAAATTGGATCAAAATAATAGCTTTTATCTTTTATTAAATAAAATTATAATTTTTTCATA
>PVKE010048787.1:0-11472 GCA_004027555.1 Craseonycteris thonglongyai | reverse complement strand
TCTCTCTCTCTCTCTCTCTTTCTTTTGATTTACTTTCTTGGTTAATGGTAATTAATAAGGAAATGTCTCAGAGGAGGGAACTCATGAATGAGGCCCTCTGTGGGAATTTTTTGGTCTGACACATTCAGGTCATATAGGAGTTATGTTAGATTTCTTACTCTGTGAAGAAAGTTTTCCTTTTTTTCTGGTTTTAGATTTTTACTATTCCAGAATAACCTCTTTGGAAAAGATAACAGAGGCAACAATAAACTCTGGAGAATCACTTACAACTTAAAAACTCATTGAGAAATCTAGGAATAGAATTGCCATATGACCCAGCAATACCTCTTCTGAGTAGCTATACTAAAAAACTTGAAAACCTTAATTCGCAAAGATATATGTACCCCAATGTTCGTCGCAGCACTGTTCATGGTGGCCAAGCCATGGAAACAACTAAAGTGTCCTTTGATAGATGACTGGATACAGAAGAAGTGGTACATTTACACAATGAAGTACTACTCAGTGATAAGAAAAAATGAAATACAGCCATTTGTGACAACATGGATGAAGCTTGAAATGATCTCATTAAGTGAAATAAGTTAGACTGAAAGAATCAAGAAACATATGACCTCATAGGTGGAATATAAAACGGAAAGTAACAAAAAACCAAAAACTCATGGACACAGTCAATAGTTTGGTGCTTACCTGAGGGTAAAGGGGAAGGTGGGTAAAAGAGCAGAGGGAGGGGGCACCGAATATATGGTGATGGAGGGAGAGCTGATTCTGGGTGGTGAGCACATAATTCAGTACATAGACAATGTAATGTAGAATTGTACACCTGGAAATTATGTAATGGTTACCCCAATGTCACCCTAATAAATTTAACAATAATAAAGAACAAAACAAAACAAAATAAAAAACTCATTGGTCACCTTGTCAGGGAAACATATGTCTCTGGAGCAGTTCAGGAAACATTGATAAATTTCTGATAAGTTCCCAGAATTAATGACCTAAGTCTTTGGACTGAAGAGAATTCATGGAGTATGCAGTAATACAAAGAATAAAAATAGATGACACCAAGAAATATTACTGTGAAATACCAGAAATTTAGAGGTAAGCAAATGATCATAAATGTTCTCAGTGATAGAGAAAAAAAATTATATATTAGGTATTGGCAATGGGAATATTATTACATTTCTCAATTGTAACACTAGAAATAAAACACTAGAAATAATTTCTGGTGGAAAACTATTTCACTTTTTGAAATAAAATGAGAAGCCTTAAATCTTTTCCCCCTCTCCTCAAGAAACTACCTGAGGAACAGTTCCACTCAAATGAGAAACTAAAACAAAACAAAACAAAACAAAACAAAACAAAACACAGAAAAGATATGTACACCACAAAGCCCGAAATGCAACACAATGAACAAGGAATAAAACTTCCAGGGTCAAATTTATGTATTAATAGCAGGTCTAGTGGGCAATCATTTTACATAAAACCTAAGTTGTCTATGAGAAATATCTCTAAAGAAAAAACACAGAAATAATAAATTAGATGATGTATGTGACAACAAGTGAACAATTTAAATGAAAAAATTAGTGATAATTACATAGAAAGCTAGGGAAATCAATTAACTCCAGGAAATAACAAAAAGTTTTACAAGATATCCAAATGTGGATATCTTGTTTTGTAATCATAGTACAATACTACCTGGCTTAGCTGTGAAAATTTTTATGTAAGCAAAATAATGCAAATAGTAAATACTGACAATAAAAACAATAGAACAACTATTTTGGAATATAAAGTTTTATGGGAGATGGAGTTAGGGAAGATTGATAGAATGGTTTCACAGAGGTAATACTTTGTTTTCTAGGGTAGAAAATTAACAGATAATGTCTAAAATGGAAAAACAGCATAATCACATTGTGTAGAAGTATGGAGATAAATACCAGGAGAAAAAGCTAAAAACAATTTTAAGCATTATGATTCTGTGTGTTATCTGTTTGAAATAGAGAAAAAACGTTTGTTTTTGTGAATCTTAGAAAGCATACTAAATAATAATCTAAAATTTAATATGTTTCAGAGCAGTAATTTTAAGATTGAGTAGATACTAAATTTGCTGTGGTACCTCTAAAGTACATCTGATGGGACCAAACCCACCCTATTAGTCCCTCCTCACTCAACACACCAGCACCTCACAAATACACACATACTTGCTTCACACTTTCAGAAATTAAAGGTGCCCGTTTGAATGTTTGTTTTTGGCCACCGATGTCAGGGCCGTTTTCCATGAGATTCATTTTAGGTTGCTTTCTGTTATGGATTTCTTTTTTCTCCCAACCCTCTGGGACCTCCTGAAATTCAGGGCAGGTCTTATTGGTCATCCTTTTAGGTATAGTCTTTCTAAAATATGATTGGAATAGAAATTTAAGCTATAGAAAATAATATATAAATAGCATTAAATGAGTAAATACATATGAAAAGAGAAATTCTCCATTATGTCATTTTCCAACTTTTTCTGGATACCTCGCCTGGAAAACGCAGCAACTTTTGATTCATGTCTTCAAATGTGGGTATCTTATTTTGTCCTTACAGAACACAGAGTATCTATTTCTATCTATATATCTATCTATTTACCCATCCATCCATCATCTATTTATCTATCATCTATCTATCTATCTATCTATCTATCTATCTATCTATCTATCTATCTATCTATCTATCTATCTATCTATCTATCATCTGTCTGGCTAATCTATCATCTATCAATCATCATCTATATTTATATAATTGACCCCTAGGTGATTTTTAAACACCTTCACACACATCTGCATATTTAATAGAAAGGAAAATATAGACATAATATTACTGCCAATTTCTCTTTATTTTTCTACTTTTTCCTTATTTGACCAGAGTTACTTCTTGTTTGTCCCAGTGTCTTTCTTCTTAATTACCCAGCCTATGTTAAATTTTTAGGTCATGTTCTCCTCCTACAAGTATTTTTAAATATGTGGATGTGCAATACCTATCAAATAGCATGTTTTCAGTCACTCTGGAAAGGAAATAATCTCCTTTTAATTGAAAGAAGACCACATTCCCTAAAAGGCACTCTTTCAAGAATAGAAAATGTGGCTCAACCAAGAAAAGAACAGTTTTAAGCTGGCCCACTTTGTCACTATATGAGAAGGATCCAGTTGATGAAGTGAATAGATTGGGTATACCCTATAGTGATTTGAAATCTTACTGTGTCTTAAGACTACTCTCAGGAAGTCACATTTACACATAGTAAATGTTTAACCACAAGCTCTTATTGAATTGGACCATTAGAAAAAAATCCACAACATAGAAGCAGACATGATTATGGCTTAACACAGTTTTTCAAATGTGTAGTCATTAATGTCAAAGTAAATCTTCATTGCAGTGAACATCTGTGGAGGTAAAAATGAAATTCATTTTCTTGATACAGCTGTCAAAGAACAAATTATCTAGCAAACTAAATTGTGCACATTTGGGCCTCTTTTCACCACCCCCAGCTCGATGATGATATGAAGAGGGACGCTTTACACTGTCAAACTGATGTTACACGTGCAAGATGCTTAACAACATCAAGAAAGCATAGCACAGATATGGTTTTTCCTTATTCCTTTATGTAAATGTATGTACAAAAAGCAAAATAAAAGACAATAACAACACATTGAACTTTTCTGAGTCTCGTCAGGTTAGCCAATTCTTAGTAAAAGACAATGGTCTTTTCTTTAAACGTTTCATGCTACTTAATCCAAATCACATAGGGCTAGGATTGTGCTGTGGGTCAGAGAGATCTTTAATAATATGATGTAAGACATTCCATTTGGTTTCATGCAGATTTTCTTTCTTTCGTAGCAGTTTAGGTCTTAATCCTTCACAAAATCATTATCCAACTACTTTTAAATACTTTGCCAAATATTGGAATATGCTCATTATACCTCACTAGTTGTCTGTGGAAAGAACCAAAATCCTGTTAAAGGTTTGGATTGGTAAATTGCTTAATAGAGTTTAAAATATTATATATAAAATAGTTTTCATGCTTTTAGGATAAATGGGAATCATTATACATTTTAGTAAATTACAGACTAATCCACCCATAATGAACTATGTCAGTGGAATAAGTAGTACAACACCTTTTCCATGAGACACACCCAAGTTTCCGTCATTTTTGGTTGTTAGAAGAAAAATGAATTAAGTACTCAATTTAAAAATATTCTTTTAATATTTACCTATTTTATGTGTATCTCAGCTTTAATGAGCTTGAAAAACTTTTTCTCAGTTTTTAGCCCTCCGAGTCAAAGATATTCCAGGAACCGGGTAAACTTGAAAACTAACTCTTATCAATGCACTAGAAAATAGCTCATCAGAAAAAAGCAGGGAGTTAGAAATTGCAAGGAATTATTTCTATGGTGCTCTATATTTAATTCCAGGTTCATGCTATTTAATGTAGTCTCAGCAGTTTCTGATTTTCTTGCAGGGAAAAGTCCAGCTACTGACAACATTTGACTTACTGCCATTTGATAGCTCAGTTTAGCCAGGTTTGCAGATTCTCTTAATATTTTCTTAAGTAACCCACAAGTAATTTGAGGAAACTTGGAACATTTCATAATATTTCCTGATATCACCAAGACTTTTCTGGGGATAATTGGTTCAAATGATCCCATAATTAAACAGTTATGCAGGATAATATTGCATTATAGATGCAATAATTTCTGGATATCTGTGTTTTCTTTCGATTTCCATGTTTTATTTATTTTTTGAAGTAAACAATCTTCTCAATGATAGGATCCCATCCTATGTAGAACCCTTTGAGCATTTAGAACTACTTGTACATTTTGTCTTAGATATTTATGCAAATAAATTTATTAATGAATAATTAATCATTTTGGTCTTTTGCCTCGATATCTACCTATAGAATCCCTCATAACCACAGAAAAACATTGCCTTTGCACTGAACTTGTTTCACTTGGAATTTTTCATGCAACAGGAAATAGCTTAGAGTTAAATTTGATATCAAGAGTTTGGCTGCCTTTTCCTTTTTTTTGGATGGCAAAGCAGCATGAGTTAAATGTGATTTTGCTTTATTATAAAAAGATAGTTCTTTTCAACAAGGGACATGGATTATAATGCTTTATCATTAGCATGGTGAGATGTGGCTTTGCTTTAAGTGGCCCCTTTCTATTTTTAGCTTTACTATCATTTCTAAGAACACTCTAATGGTAGACACAGTAATCACTAAATATAAAAGATATGTGGCTGTAACAGCACAGGTGCTCGAATAGCTAGGTGACAACAGGATACTGAGACTTCAGTCATTCCCTAAGTACAAGAGCATGAAATCATTGGGAACTTAGCTATTTCTGTTTGCTTGGTATCTTACTAGGGGTCGCTGCCTCTGGTATCAGCATTTTTTTAAAGATTTATTTTTATTGTTTTTGACAGGGAGAGAGAAAGACAGAGACAGAGAGAAAGGGAGGGCTGAGAGTAGTCTCCATAGCTGTGTGCCATTAGTTTTCCACATAGTTTTATTTCACAGGTGGATGTCGGGTTACACAGGGCAGGAACTGGGCCAGGGGCCTCCCCTATGGGAGGAGCACCCCTGCAAGCTGGTGGCCTTTTACATGGGAAGCATGCCCCAGGTGGGAGCTGAACCAGGGGCCTCCCCACATGGGAAGCTTGCCCTGGTGAGAATCGAACGGGGGGCAAAACCCAGTTCAGCTAGGGTTTGCACGGGCCGGGGATGGGATACGATCCTCAGACCCTGGGGTTGCAAGGCCAGCATTCAACCCACTGACCCATCCCAGCATACCTGATATCAACAATTGCCTTCTGTACTTAATATCTATAATTCTCATGTTAAATTATCATCTACCTATGTACATTTGAGCTTGTTTTTGTTACCAAGTGCTTACTTATACACCCAAGTAATAGCAGGCACATTAGAAAATTGTGTTGATCATGATAATAGTAAAAATAGCTTCCATTTGTTAAGCATTTAATTTATTAAGTATTTATTAAGCATAGAAGTAAATACATATCTATATCCACACCAAAGTCAGTTGGGAGTTAAACTCCATAAATTTGTTTGGTTTAAGGTACGCACATAAGGGGCTTATCACTCATGGAAGGGGGGGGGCATGACTTTGCTGTACTCTAATGATTACTACAAAGAGATCCTCACTGTAAGGTAATATTGAAACAAATTCATTTATTCTCCAAGAAGAAAAAAAGGGATAAATACAAAAGATAAATTTTAAATACCCCAATTTAGACTTATTTTAAGCCTAGAAGACCTAAACCTCTAAAAGTAAGTTTAAATCATGTTTAAAAACTCTCTTTTTTTTATTATAATGCCCTTAAGAAAAAAAATAACATGCTGCACTCTCTTTTTCTTGAGGTCCTCTAGGACGCATAGAGTCAGTCATAAAGGCTGTTGCTTTATTGCATGTATTCCTCTCCAATAGTGTGGAGTGTGTTGACACTGGAGGTGTTGAATAGCATAACTTTTAAGTGGTAATAACATCAGAAAATCCAATCTGTTTCATAAAAATGGTGACAAAAGCATCATTACACACATTTTTTCTAAAAAAAATACCATATACTACACATACTATATATTAGTTTTAAGCAAAAAGCGCTTGCCTTGGAAGATGCTGTGTTTCAGTGTGCATAGCAACATACATTGTCATATATGAAGTATGATTCATAGGAAACGGCCAACTCTCCCATTTTATGGTGCACTGGTCAGACATTTATTTATATACTGTAACAAATTCTGTAATCTATAACTAAAGGACCTGGTAGAAGGCTCAGACGAGATATAATCAATTAAAGGACTGAAAATATGCTGGAGAAGGGAAGAGGGAAGGAAGTGGGCTTATTTAACCTAGAAATGTATACTTGTTTTTCATATATCCATTTAAGCTTTTTATATTTCCACTGAAGAAAACCCCATAGAACTGGAGACTGCAGCAGTAGAATTTTAAGTTAAATAAAAGGAAGAAAATCTGTGTACATTAAACCAGTTCCAATGAGGGGTAGTAAAATCTGGAGATCACCAGTTGGGTAGGTTCACTATGATATTATTTGAATACAAGGATATGAACCAGACAAGCTCTTTCGTAGCCCTATGTGTTTTAAGAAACATTACTTTAAAGTTAATATTATTATTAGCATATGGATTGATTTTCTTGGCATAGTTGCAAAATGTAACAAAATAGTCACAAACAAACTACTCCTTTAAAGTATTTGTTGAAGGCATAGTAAATCTTTTTAAGAAAACTTTTGCATTTGAGAAAATTTTAGTATGTAGCGTATTTGATTCTTTTTTAAAACCATTATTTGTTTCCCCCCACACTGTAACCCTGGTGGCAGCTTTAAGCCTTTCTTTTTAAAGACACACTCCAATTTTCTGTCTAAAAGAAGCCTTTTACTGGATAGGAGCATATTTTATTTTGTGCAATCATTATTTGAGAGCATAATATGCAGTATAAAGATACAGGAATTATCAAGCAGAGTACTATAGATCCACTGTCATCTCTTTTACTAGCTAGCAGTGTGACCTTGGACAGGTCACTTTTGAAAGTCATTCCTTAGCTCCCTGTGGCAGCCTCAGGACAGCGTTGGGACACTGGTACCTTATGTTCCTTCCTTCCTTGAAATAGTAGACAGGGATTTTAGCAAATTGTAATTTAGATAAGTCAGTATTTTATTTTTTAACATACTTAAAAATAGGTTCTTTTTACCATATTCAGAAGTCTTAACATGACTTTAATTGTTAGTGAATAGTTAACATGTATTAGTATAAGTTATTCCAGCATAGAATTTAAAAATAATTAGCTAATACTAAAAAGGGTCAACCTTGTACTATGTAAAATTTGTGAGTAAAACACTTGATTTCTTATGATTCAACTGTCAAATAACTCTCATCTTTCATTTAGTATATTTTGTGTTCAACTAATAGGTTTGGCAGTATATATGAATACTTGTTCCCTTTACATACCATTGTATATTATTTCCCTAAAATAATGATTTTCATTATAATAGTCAGAAATGTAAATATAACAGTATGTTATGCATTAAAAGTCAATATTATTTCAGTCATTAATAAGTATCTTTCCTCATATATTGCATATTTAAATCTATGAGATACCTTAAAGAGACTAAAGCCTAGCAATTTAACTATTATATGAATTATAAACACATGATCAATTTTTCATATAATTGTAGTGATTTCTGGCTACCTTAAAATAATAATAATAATGAATGTTATCATTAAGATTTACTTAAATTATTCAAAAAATTAACATAAAATATAACCTGAACAGTGAATTCAGGAAAGTTAATATAAACTCAATCCAATCTGATATTTAAATTTTTGAAAATCAGATTAAATACTACCTAGTATAAATGAAATTTTATGTATTCACTTTTTTTTTAAATGAAACATTTCATCTGTACATTAGCAGCTTGGGCTGTGGTTGAAAATGTTTTGGAGAATTATTCAGGAATTCAATCTTTATATTTTAAATGGAATACAAAGCATTTTTTGGAGATTATTAATAAAAGTCACCCTAGAGCTGTCTACTCTCCCTGTTGGCAAAAGAAGGGAAGATAAAAATTCATTTACACCTCACACTTATGTGTGAGAAAAATGAGGTTGTTTCATACTACCGGTATACATGTGTAGGAAACTTGGTCTTATAGCTCTACTCACAAATAAGGTAAGAATAAAAAGGGATTAAAATAAAATCTTAAGTTTATGGAAGCAAAGAGTAAAGTCTCTGTGGATTCTATTTTAGAACTGACATTTTGCTAAAAAAAAAAAAAAAAATTGACTCACAGTTTTCTACTTATTAAACATTTTCCACTTCTGATTTCATGGCTCAGCTCTAAACCTTAGGAAATCGCCACTCCGTGAGAGATGCTCACATTTATCCCCATCCTTCTGCCACTTCAAAGATTGCCTCAAAGTATAAACATAGATAGTCACAGCATCTTACCTAGACAACGAGGGGCTGAAACGCCAAGGTATGACATTGTTCAACACTCAGGTTAGGAAAGAAGTCCGGCTCCATCAGTTTCTCCAAAATATAAGTTCACATTTCGTGGTTGAGATCATGGCTCTATTCTAAGCAGTGGCACGCAGTGTGTGATTCTAACAAAAACACCCTCCGCAGCTGGAGGGAGCCTTAGCTGAAGCAGGAGTCTGTCAAGGCGTTCCTAGTGACTTCTGTCTACTAAATTCAGACTGATGTTTTGCGAAAGGGGCCTCCACCACCAGGCCCAGATTGCCTGGGAAGCATTTCCTGCCTCTGAGGAGTGTGCATGTGAGAAAGACTGCACGAAGCGAGGGGAGGGGGAGCAGAGCTAGCCTGGGCGTTGTAGGAGTTCTGATTTTACACAGAACTGAAGAGAGTTTGTCAAAGCTCTTGAGGTGATTAGCTGGAGAGTCATAAAGCCGGAGAGCTTTTTTCTATCGCACATTGCTTATGAGGAAAAAGAAGAAGGAAAGAAAACCTAGTTCTTCCCCTCATCTACAATTTTTCCAGTCTATGAAATGTATAGGCACTACTTATCAAAATACCTTCACAGATCTTTTAAGAGAGCAAGACGAATTTAGTTTTAATACCGTAATTCTTCTAAAATTGAAGTCCCCCCTCTCCCTTTTTTTACACTGCTTAAGAATTTAAGAATTCTACAGCCTTACATACTATACCTGAGATCTGTAAGTAAACTCTCAAGAATCCAGGAAATAGAACACTTTCTTCCTGATCTCTCCGATCCCCAGATTCCTTCAGAGAATTAAAATAGTTTGTGTCCTGGCATATGCAGTATTACCTCCAGTCAGAATCTTGCAGTTCCACAAATCCAGTGTTGGAAAAGCAGAAGACAGACTCCATCTTGATCCTATTACAGCCTTGCTGACATTAACCACTTGCAACTGCTTCCATCCAGCATGACAGAGTCCCTGAATAACATCTCTGAAGCAGCTCACAGTATCTGCATCCTCCGTCCGACACAAATTTTGTGAACTATCATCTGTTTATCTTTTCTGCTTTCTTGTGCCTCCACTGAATGACTTCCTCCTAGCTGCTCCAGGCTGGGAACTTGGACTACCATTTGGTTTTGATTAAAACCAGACAGCCAACTCTGGAGAATTTAGGGAATAAGCTAATGGAAACTGTAAGTATGGCTTTAATTAGTGCATCAATTAATAATAGATGTTAGCTCGTCTTATAATAAGATGACACAAATATAAACATAGAGGAAGCGCAAGTCATTTCAGGAGAGTTATATCAATTGTCATTCTTTTATGACCCAGAATTCTCCTTAGGGAAAGTGGAAGGAAAAAGAGGGATGTGGCCTTGGGACATCCAGGTTGTGGGGAGGCCAGTGCATTGGCCTCATTGTTTATGCCAGAGAAACAGGAAACAGCATCGCTGAGTTTAAATCTCTTACTCAGTTGGAATTGCTCAGTTGTGTCTTAACTTCGATTGTATTTACAGTCAGTGGATTATCTTGCTATTTATTACTTAGGCATTTTTTTCAGTGATTAGTGATTAGATCAATCTGATTATTGGGTCTATGTGCAGTTTGCAAATTTCTAGAGAGTTTAATAATGGAAGGAACAAGAACAATTTCAATATCAATATGATAAATGAGTAACATAAAGAGGTAGAAGAAAATTAGATGTATCAGCCCTAAGATCCATACTTGCATGTCTCTGAAATTATAAGTACCGATAGTTTTCTTAAAAAAAAAAGATTTATTTTATTGTTTTGAAAGAAGCTGAGATAGATTAATAGGTAGTAGATAGATAGATAGACAGACAGATAGATTAGATAGATAGATTAAAGATGGCCCAGAGCAGTCTCCATAGTTGTACATCATTAGTTGTGACGTGGTTTCATTTCACACAAGTGGCTGTGGGGCCCCGTGGGGTATGAACCAAACCGGGGGTCTCCCACATGGGAGGCAAGAACCTTTGTCACTGTGCCATCCTGGCAGTTACCAGTTGTGCCACAGTTCAATATATGGGTTTTAATGGGCCGGTGCTGAGAATCGAACCCTGGACCTCACAATTACAAAGCAAGCACTCAACTGCTGAGCTATCTCAGCATCCCCAGTAGTTTTTATTATTCATGTTTACTCTCTGTTGGCTCTAATATTTACAAAGGCTGATAGATACCTGGATTTCACAATGGATATCATTTTAGTATTCCCTGAGAATATTGGATAGGTGATAATTCAAAAAAGTATGATGTTATAACTACTATTTATTATTGAAAAAAAAACTAAAATCTCTCAAAATTAATGTAAAGCATGAACTATTGAGAAATGTTAAATGACAAGAATGACTTATACTATGCACGGATTTGAAGATGAGAAGCATTCAAATAAAAACATGTGGACAGAAACAATTTTTAAAAGTTTATTTCAAAACATTATTGATTAAAAAATTAA